>ML389437.1:0-214599 GCA_005239525.1 Nicotiana knightiana
GGGGGGTAGTGGGGTGGGTGCAAAAATAAGTAAAACAGAAATTTAAAAATTATAAAAAAAAAAGTAATTTTTCTTTGTGTGGGGAGTGTAGGAAAACCAAAAACAGAAATTTAAAATTACCAAAAAAAGGTAATTTTTTTGCGGGGTGGGATGGGGGTGGGGGTGGGTGGGGTAGTAGGATAAGCGGTGACGGGAAAAAAACCTTTTTGGAGAGAGGGCATGGGGTGGGGTTAGGTGAATGGGTGTGAGTGGTGTGGTGTGGGTTGGTGAGGGTGTGGAATATGGTGTAGAAGTTTGAGAAGGAATTTTGGAAAATATTTTTTCTCTTTTCTTGATAAGGAAAATATTTTCCTCCAATTGGAAAAAAATCAATTGATAAGGAACATATTTTTCAAACATTTTAGCGAACCAAACATGGGAAAATTGGAAAACATATTTACGAAAAATATTTTCCTTCGTACCAAATACTCCCATGATCAAAAGTTCAAAATTGAAAAAAGAACATTCACAAAACAAAAAAATTAAAGAAACAATATTTTTCCTTTTCAATGAAAAATATTTTGAGAAAACTAAATGAAAAGTTAACATTAAACTGCCAGAACCTGTCGGTTTGTAAATATTGCGGGAGGGATTTTTGTAGGATTTTTCCAATTTCACAAATACTCCATATATAACCGAAGAGAAAATTGTTCAATTTCACACTTAAATTTGTTTACACTATATGTGTATATGTGTGTGTGTATATAAAGGAGCGGTAGAGAGAAGAAACAAGAATAAGAGAGCAACATAAACAATGATCTTAGAATATGAAGAAGATGAACCAGTATTGAAAGAAGAATCCCAAAAGTATTGCACCTTTCCAGTTAGATACCCACAACTTTGGAAAATGTACAAGAAAGCACAAATCAGTGTCTGGACTGGTAATAAATAAAATAATGCACATATTTGTAAAAGAATGTTCCATTATTCTTTTTCCTTTTTCTTCTTATGTTGAAATTTGGTTGCATTGTTTTTCTATGTTCTGAATATGTTTTGCAAAATTGTATCTGTTTACTTATTTCTACCACTTATTTGTTTATGATCAGTTTATTTCTGTAAGGTTTGTTGCTTTATATGATTTCTTGGGCTAGTAATGTGCATATTTAAAGTTTTAAATTTATTTTTTGTTCCTTTTATTGTATTTGTCAGTGTTGAAATTTGGTTGCACTATTAGTCTATATTCTAAAAAGGTATGCAAAATTGTGATTTTTGTACTCTCTGTCACTTTTTCGTCAATGATGAGATTTTTACTATAAAATTTGCTGTTGTTAATCTCACTTATTTTTCTATGATGAGTTTTATCTCTAAACTTGCTGATTATATGAGTGTTTGCAGTTTTTGAGAGAAAGACTTTGATACTGTGGTGGTTTTCATTGTTTTCGTTTCATTATTTGTCTATGTTCTGAATTAGGTGTGCAAATTGTGTTTATTTACTTCTTCATGTCACTTGTTTGTTTGTGATCACTTTTTCCCCTAAAGTTTGCTGCTTTATAGAGTATTAGTTTTTATTGCATGAGTGGTTACTATTTTCTTTAAAGTTTCCATTATTCATCTATATTTCATTGTGTTTATTTATGCCGTCAAGTCACTTATTTGATTATGATGATTTTTCCCTCTACAGTTTGCTGCTTTTATGAGTTTTATCTAAAGTTCAAAGTTTTCCTCTTAAATTTTCCATTCTTCATCTATATTCTGACTTGACTATGCAAATTGTGTTCATTTACATCTTCACTACTTCTATTTTGTTTGTGATGGAATTTTTCTGTAAATTTTGTTGTTTTATATAAAGGTGTCTAATGGGTGGGCTGGGTCGGGCTGGGTTGGGATATTATTGAACCGAACGGGTAGGGATATCGGGCCGATTACGGTTATTCTTAACGGGTTTAACGGGTTCGGGTTAATCCGGGTAAAAACTAAACCGTATGGGTTAGGGGTTTAAGGAGCTGCGCCGGGCCGGGCCAGACTGGTTTACAGTATTTTTTTATTTTAATTTTTAATTTTTGTACAACTATTGTAATTTATATTAATATATAGTAAAATATATAAAGAAAACAATGAATATGGAAAACATTGCACTTATAAATTGCAAGTGCAACATGTATTTCAAATTTCAAAAATCATTTCTAAGTTACAACTTACAAGTTACAAATTAAAAGGTTTAGATTTGACAAGTAGTAAATTCAAAGGTTTTGCCTTGCCCTTGTAAGTTCTTCATAATCAATATGAACTGATTCTGATTGTCCTTCTTCTGGAGTGTTAACTTCAGATGGGTTACCATGTGTTAATATATCTCCAAGTTCCTCGTCTTCTGGGCTATCAACATTTTCACGTCTTTGATTTCTTCGTTCCGATCTAATCCAATCTTTGAAACATACTAAAACTTCCAAAGCATTGCTTCCCAATGAGTGACAGATGTCTCCTAGTTGTTGTCTTGCTTGACTAAATGCACTCTCTGATGCAACAGTTGAAATTAGCACATTCAGCATGTCCCGAGCCATAGCGGAAAGAACATGAAATTTCTTTTAATTCTCACGCCACTATTCCAACGCTGAAAATTCCTTTGTGCGAATCTCCTTTTGCTTCTGCAAGTAGAATTGAAGTTCATCAATGTTCTTGATACTGGTTTGAGTTGTAGCAAATGTAGAAAAAATATTAAAACTATCAACTATTTCATCATCATACAAAGTAGTAGAACTTGAAGAAGTGGTACACTGCATAGTGAGATTAACATTGGCTACATTATGAGCAACATCATCAACTATACTTGCATAATATGTATATANAATTGGTGACAATCAGCCATCTTAATAGAAGGATTTAAAATAGCTCCAATTAAGTAAATTTGAGGAATTGAAAAGAAATATTTTTTGAATTTGTCTTGCATTTCTTCAACAGCAGCCGTATATTTTTCTTTCTTCTTAAATTCAAAGAGTAGAAAAGCAATTTCAGCTATATGTACTAAAACCATTGTAACAGTAGGGTAGTATGCTCCAGAAAACTCAACAGTAGCTATATAAAATTTATGTAGAAATTGAATAACATCATTAATGACCTCCCAAGTAGCAGGTGTTAACATACGGTTTCTATCAGTACAATGCGCATTAGCAACTTCAGTTATTGGAAATCTATATTTGTAGCAACATTTTAAAAATATGTAAGTATAATTCCATCTAGTAACAATTTTGTCTGGCATGAATTTTGGTTTAAGGTTATATTCGGTACACTTATTCTTAAATTCCCTAATTCTAGATTGTCTGTTATTTCCTTGAATAACAGCAACTGCTCTNAAAATTGCGGTAGTATTGTTAGAAGCATTATCAAAAGACATACACAATACTTTTTTGTGAAGATTATAAAATTCAACAACTTCGCAAATAGTACTACTTATAAACACAGCAGTATGACTCTGATCTTCATCATATTTAAAAGTGATAATACGTTTTTGCATACAAAATAAATCATCTATCCAATGACATGTAATTGTCAAATAATCATTTCCATTAACAGCATGGCCAATATCAGAAGTTAGAGAAACTCTACAAGGAAGGTGTTCAAACAAATAACGTATGTATGTTTGATATTGACCATGCAATCTAAAAATATCAGCTCTACAAGTACTTCTAGGGATACCTTTAAATAAAGGATTATAAATCCTTTGAATATACATAATAAGATATGATGAAGAAGCAAAAGAAAAAGGTAGACAACCCAAAGCAATCATTTTTGCTAACTCCTCACGATCCTTCATTTTATCATATTTTATAAGTCCTTCAGTAGTAGGGTTAAGAGTTGTTTGATTTCCATCCCCATCAGAGCCCCATTCTATGAGATGATCAACTCTCATATGTCTACTAAGAGTCCCAGTCCCCCCTAAATTTCCTCCAGTCAGATGTTTAAAATCAAGTTTACAAAGTTTGCATCTAACTCTTTCAGTACCTTCAATTATCTCAAAAAAATTACAAACCTTACTTCTTTTGCTATGATTAGTAGTCGGAGCCACAGGTGGTCTACTACTAGTACCACGACCACCCCCCTTGTAGCAACTCCAACACTACCATCTCCAGCACTATTAGGTGTAACTGGTATCTCATCTTCCATTTCTAATTCATTATCTTCTATTCCAAAATCTTCTTGTAATTGTTCATAATCTATATTATCATTAGGCGATGTTTCGGAAACATGTGTAAATGGGGTATTACTATTACTACAAGTACCAGATGATGAAGAACTGCCTCTTTTTTTATTTCTCCTACTAGAAACTTTTCTACACGTTCTTTTAGCAGCATTAAACATATTGTAAACATTTAAGTATAAGCAAAAATTAAATATGCAAATAAAATAGTAAAAAAGAGAAAGAGTTGGAGGGAGTGCACCGAATTCGGCAATAAATTGAGCACTTGATGATTACGCAATGCCAATGTTATCACGAAGAAACGACAAGTATTTTCATTTTGAAGTTCAATTGTTCAAACTTCAAAATCCGAATGATAAAATAACTTTTATGATAAATTAAATTTCAAAAAAAGAGTCAAATACATTTAGAAGATGAATTGAAGATTGGAGAATGAGATAATGAGAGAAATTGAGATTGAGAAATGAGAGATGAGTGAAGAAATGAAAAAGAGGGGGGTGTATTTATAGTTTTAGAAAAGGTTAATTTTGTAAATTGAAAAAGTGTTAATTTTTAAAGAAAAAAGGCCCAAAAAGGGGCTATTATGCCAAGGTGACCGTTGGGCAACGGATCTCTGCAAAGGTGACCGTTGCCCCTACTTTAAGTGGGCCCTACACGTATAAAAAATAAAAAAAATAAAAAATTTATAGCCGTTGTACCGGTCCGGTCCGGTTAACCCGGTAAAGTGTACTGTTCACTTTGACCAGATTTTACCGGTCCGGTTAACCGGTAAAAAAATTAAACGGACCAACCCTCTCTACCCCTCCTACCCAGCCCCAGCCCCACCCGACCTCCTACATACCGGGCCGGTCCGATTTCAACCGGTCTGGGCCGGTCCGATTCCGGGTCAACCCGACCCGTTAGACACCTTTAGTTTTTGTATGAGTTTTCTCTGAAGTACTATTCAATTGTAATTTTTAGTATTTGGTTACCGGAAGTGGTGGAATACCACAGGCTGCGGCAACTCCTTTTATGGTGGGACTACTTTCCCAGACCTAATGGTTGATGCTTTATAGGCAATTTATATACTCCTTCGAAAGTTGGAGAAATCATTGACTATTAGAACCACACATAGAGGATGTTGCTGCAGTTGGACTTGTGTTAGTTGGGGAATGTTGTCTTTAAAAGGTTAATATTTGCAGTTTATAGCTCGCAAATATAAGGAGTAGCATCCTTTTGAAAGATCTTTCTTTTTTGATAGCAGAGCAAATTTGTGGAATTTAGCTGGTCCAGCCACAACTGACGCACATGTTCGCAAATTGAGGGAGTATGGGCCGTTCCTTCTCCCTCCACTGACTTGAATATCAAGCTTTATTTTTCGGCAAGGTTCGAATTCGTGATGTCCGTGTACCAAACGTCCTGTGTTATGCCTCCTTTATCATTGAACCAAAGCCCTAGGGGCAGTCGTTCGAGAGAACTCAGTTGGCTTAAAGATAGTTCGGGTGGGATTCGTAGAAGAATTAATAACACAAGTGAATGGATAGTTGAGTCGTCAATCCTGCACCAATCGTTGATGAGTTGTCTTGCTCGAAAGCTATAAGTTGCCCCCTAAACTCGGGATCCATTCTGCCTGAAATCTATAATGTGTTCACGTGTCTCCAAGGCTTGATCTAGTGCTAAGAGCGTAGCGCTTGATGTGTGGTTTAGTTGCATGTCACGGGATCAAACCCTTCCGCAGACAAAAAGCTTGGTATTAATTTAAATGGAGGTGGGCAGAGGAGCGGGTCTATCTTTCAATGAGTTTCCAGCCATGCGCGACTGTCCCTTGGAGATTTCTAAGTAATTAAGAAAAACGTGTTCATGTGGGTGAATAATAGAAGTTTGACAAGCTAAGTAAATCCAGGGAATAGCGATTGTTAAAATCATAGTTAAGTGGTAACATGATGTAGGGGATCACGGGTGTGTAACGACCCGGCCGGTCGTTCCGAGAGTTATAGCCCCGTTTCCCCCATTTATGCTTCATTATTCGTTGTTCAACTCTATTATGTTTTGTCGGATCGGTTGGCTCGGGTTCGGAGTGATTTTGGAGAGAAATGAGACACTTAGTCTCTTAAGTTGGTTAATTAGTTGGAAAAGTCAACTGGAAGTTGACTTATAGGGAAATGATCTCAGAATTTGGTTTTTATGGTTCATATAGCTTCGTTAGGTGATTTGGGACTTAGGAGCGTGTTCGGAATGTGATTCGGATGTTCGTGGTAGAATTTGGCTTGAATTGGCGAAATTGGATTTTTGGCAATTTATGGTCGGCAGTGGAAAATTAGCGGAATGGAATTCTGGAGGTTGGAATAGGTTCATAATGTCGTTTGTGATGTGTGTGCAAAATTTCAGATCATTCGGACGTGGTTTGGTTGGTTTCAGCATTGTTGGCGAATTTCAGAAGTTTAGAAATCTTTAAGCTTGAATTTCGGGTTAAATTGGTGTCTTGATGTTGTTTTGAGTGTTCCGAGGGTTCGACTAAGTTCGGGTGATGATATATGACGTGTTGGTATATTTGGTTGAGGCCCCGAGGGGCTCGGGATGATATCGGATGGTTATCGGAAAGTTTGGACTTTAGAGATTGCAGCTGGTGTTGCTGGTTCTGGATTTCCGCACCTGCGGAAGGGAGATCGCAGATGCGGAGGTCGTAGGTGCGGTATGGGGGTTGCAAGTGCGGAGTTGGAGGCCTGGGGGATTATGTTTATGGGATCGGGCTGCACGCTGCAGCATGTTATATTGATTTGTGCCTGGATTTGGCTTATGATAGCGCTTGGGTATAGGAGCTCCTCCGGAGTCTGTAACACAGTGATATTATTGAGGGATGGATCTTCCCAGGACATGGATCTTCCATGGACATGGATCTTGTCCAAAGTATTTGTATCTGGAGAGCGATATTCTCCATGGGGCTGAAATGGATCTTCCCTGGGCCGTGTGAGCCATATACAGTACTGAGTGATTGTGAGGTGTATTATTATCTGGAGATGGATCTTCTCCATAGGACTGGATTGACCTTTCTCAGTATTGAGTGACTTCTGTCAGACGTGTATATATTCATGGCATGAATCTTCCCTGGGCCAGGCGAGCCATATACAGTACTGAGTGGACGATTATTTGAGAGTGGGAGCACATTGTGCATTTCATACAGATGATGCATTGGCATGTAAAATACGTTGAGTTATATATGTTAAACTGTTCTGAATTGTACTTGTCTTATCACTTTGAGCTGTCTAGTTAACTGAAAGATGCCTAAATTTTTGTACATTGATTGGGTTATAAATGTTGAGGTTTAGTCCGTCACTACCTCTCAGCCCACAATTTGGGCTTGTTACTTATTGAGTTGGTGTACTCACGTTACCCCCTGCACCTTGTGTGCAGATCCAAGTATCCCAGGTCACGATAGTGCAGTTGATCGTTTGCCGCGGTTCATTTTCATAGAAGGCGAGGTAGCTGCTTGGCGATCATAGACCCACCTTTCTCCTTCCGTATCTTCCTTTGTGTATTTTGTTAGTTATTTCCCAGACAAATGTTGTCTTGATGTATTTTGGCACCGTTTTAGTATGGCTCATGACTTAGTGACACCCGAGGTCGGGCTTGTATTTTCCACATTTTTGGATTTTGAATTTATTTCTTTTACGAGATTTCAGTAAGAAAGGATTAATATTTGGCTTTTAAATGAAATATCGGAATTTATTTGGGAATATGTCGGCTGACCTAGTTCCATGATAGGCGTCATTACGACCGGGTTGATTTTGTGTCGTGACAGGGTGATTGTTAAAATCACAGCTAAGGGGTAACACAATATAGAAAGTTTGACACTTGCCACATTAACTCCTCAATATTACCATCACAGTATCTTAAAGGTCTGAGCAATCAACAGTTGGTCTGCCACATTAACTCCTCAATATTACCATCACAGTATCTTAAAGGTCTGAGCAATCAACAGTTGGTCTGATTCTGTTGACTTTTTCGTTGAATGCGTTACGAATTTGCTCTAAGTTTCCACATTTTTTTGTGTCATATCAAAGGGTGGCCTAGAGTAATAAAGGTTGCTATGGTTTTGTTGAAGTAAATAGACCTCCAACTCTCTGTATCATCCTAATATAAGGAATAAAAATGCACATGCTTATGTATATATTAATGGTTTATATAAAGGCTGTGTGTGAGTACAGCTGAAGAAGTGTAAGAACTAAAGCTCAATTTCTGGTGCCTTCAATCCATTGCATGGGAAAAGGGCATATATTCTGATATTTAGGTAGGTCAATTCCACTTAAAAGAAATATCATTTTTGAAACTAGTCATACTAGAAGTGCATGCTGTTATTTGTGTTTTTGATAGACTGTTGGGATAGGCTGTGGTAGATATTGCTTGCAGTAACTTCTGCAGCCTTTTTGAAACTTCCCAGGATTGTTATCTGAATCTGAGAAGCACTTCATCAATCATGTTCTGGCATATTTTGCTGCATCAGATGGTATTGTGTTGGAAAAGTTGGCTGTTAGGTTTCTAAATGATGTTCAGATTCAAGAGGTGAAATGGCTGACTTCATTTGTATATCTTTATCTTAAATATAAAAACAACTGAGTAACTCTGCTTGATGTTGATTGATCTCCTGTTCCAAAAGTGTTCCATTTTTCTTAATAAGATAATATTACGCTTCAGAAGTGTTCCTTTATCCTCCGACTCCCTTTCCTTCCCCTAAAATAATGAAAAATGTAAAAAAAAATATATAATCCTTTCTCTCATCGTCCTTGTTTTTTATGAACTTTAGAGTTAAACACTCATGAAGCACGAAGGGTATATTAGGAATAACACATAGTATTAGTAATTACTCCATCCGTTTCATGTTGACTGGACAGAGAGTTTAAGAAAGAAACGATAACTTTTGAAACTTGTAGTCTTAAACATGCCATAACATTTGTGTGGCGATGAATGCTTGTCGTGAAGGGTAAAGAAGTTTAAGTTCAATTGTTTCGAAATTTTGAAAGGGTTCATACATGCTAGAAAGGAAATAGGGTCACGTGAACTGAAAGAGAGGGAGTATTTGTCTTTGTATTATTATGTAATATTGTTGGAATAACACTTGTGGAAGCTGTTTTTGGTAGATTTCTCATTGCCAACACATTTGTTTCAAAATAACTAAAAAGAAACGGATAGTTGGAGCACGATACTGACAGATTATGATTCAGTAAACCTGAAAACTAGGCATTACTGGAAAGGAGAGTAGGTAGATTAATTTGCATATTTTTCTTGTCCCTTAATCGATACATTTCACTGGCTAATCGGGGAACTTGCCAATAATATGTGAGTGGTTTTAATACTCAATACAGCTGTTGATGCATTATATCAAAGACTCAAGGGCGAAGAATAAGCTTTTTAATGCAATTGAAAGCATTCCTTGTGTCTCACGGAAGGCCAAGTGTTGTTTTAACCTTGCTGCTCTTTATGAATATATTTAAGACTCTTAATATATGTAAGCAATATGAGAAACAATTAGTCCCGGTTAACCACAAGGTACTGTATCGGGGAAAAAAACTACTTGGGATATAGTACCGTTGTTGCTCATTCTTTCGTAACCGATCCTTATCTTTCACTCGCCTGAATTGATGACTTCTTACTGCTCCAATGGCGTATTTACTTCTTTATTTTCTTTCCCCTACTTCTTGCTTCTGGAGCTTGTTTGATAAATTTATATTATTTCGCTTTTCAGTTTCTGAAGTTATGTTGATACAAAAATGAATACGCTATATGTTTTTTCAGTCTGTATGTATCTAGAATTCATGATGCTGACCAAAATAGACCTTACTGACTGCATCCTTCTTTTACATTCTTCATGCAGTTCCAGCTCATTTGCTGAGAGGCTTGTAGCCTTTGCCTGTGTGGAAGGAATTTTCTTTTCGGGAAGGTATGCTGCTATTCATTATTTGGTGTAAATGATTCCACTTAGAATGGTTAAATTTGGTGCTTACTAGTAGTATTGAAGGTTAATATTACACACTGTAACTCATGTTGTTTGCAGATTTTGGTGCCATTTTTTGGTTGAAAAAGATGGGTTTGAAGCCAGGATTGACTTTTTCAAATGAGCTAATTTCAAGGAATGAGGGTCTCCAATCTCCTACAGATCCTCTCTCTTCTTTTTTTCTCAGTAATAGTGGGAGGGAATGGCTTGATGAACATAACCTGATGTAGTTTAACTTATTTCTGTTAGACGGTATTTGTGTGTGATACGTGTGCATTGATTGGCATGAATGCAGAACTAGCGAGTCAGTATATAAAGTTTGTTGCTGATCGTGTCCTGCTACCAAGTCACTGCTTTGCGCTTTTTGCTTGAGGGTGGATGTACTTAGTCATTCTGTTTGAACTAACAAGTTTGATAATCAGGTTGCATTAGGGTACGACAACAAGTATAATGTTGAGAACCCCTTCGATTGGATGGAATTTATTTCACTTCAGTAAGTATCAATGCGTACAAAGTTGGTTCTGACTCCCGTTTTGTAGCAATTCTGCATTTTCTTTAGAAGGATAACATACAAGTAGTGGCTGGAAAAGTATAGATAGGATCCGAAGTGTGATTATTTGAATTCCACCTTCTTTACTGGGGCCTATGGACTAGTAATATGATTTAATTTAAGCCAACTTCTTTGAGAGAAGAGTAGGTGAGTATGAGAAGGCTTCTGTGATATCAAGCTTGCAAGACAATGGCAAGAATTTTGAGTTCAAACTAGATGAAGACTTGTAGAGCTTTTTCCTTTTCCCTTTTTGTCCCCTCACTAAGAGGCTTTAGCATCACCTTGATGCTGAAAGATGGCATCTTTTTGTAGTACCATTCATTAAGGATCATGTTGTTTATAGTAAAAATACCTCTTTAGAAGGGCACTTGATTGCCTTTTGTGAATTTATTTGTCAAACATGATAATTTTGGTAGTTATGAGTGTTGGTTGGACTTTGAAGACTATGTGAAACTCTTTGGCCAACCATTTGTTGACTAGTAAGGGAAAAGATGGTGAAAATTTGGTTCTTGTGTTCATCTTCTTTTGGTGGATTGGCTCAATCATCATTTGGTTTCCACTTCATGCCAACTTTTACTACTTGCTTTTTATCCATTTCATCATAAATATTCTTCAGACAAGATATGGACCAGGGGAGAAAGACATTACATCTCTGCTGCATGGAACTTTGTTATTTCATTATTTTTAACCTTAGTGTGATTATTACTGTGGACCATGTGTTAGCTAAATCAATCAACATTTTTTCAAGAAGAAATATAAGAAAATCCAATTAGTGATAAGCTGCCCACGAGCATCGCGATATAGGTAAATGGAACGAGCATCCCCTCCCCCTACATACACACATCTTGTTCTCTCCATGAGTCGGATGAACTGAGGGTTCCATTGGATCGGGCAAAAGTGGTTATCCGAAATCGATATCCTTTACTGGAATTGTGAAAAGAAGTGAGATGATTAGGCCGAAATGGTTGGTAAAAATCATAATTTCTTGAACTTGGCGCAGCAAGTGCTTCTGTCACATCATTGAAACAATGTGTTTCAATTTGTATCTATTAGGTAACAGAATTAGACACTAGCCAAAATCTTGAAACACTAGCATAAATGGGAAGAGACTTGGTTGCCACATCTCTTTAGAAAAGCCATTTTGGTGGAGCTCTTGTAATTTCTTATGTCCACATATTTTGCCACTATATTTGCTCATCCACCTTAATATTAAGAATATAAATATTAAGAAGGGAGGAAAATAGGAAAAAAACTTATCTTCACCGGGCATTTACACCCGACTAATAAATATTTGACAAATGACATTATATTTAAGTACAACTATTAGTGATTAACTATCGTGTATTTAAATACAACGCCATTTATCAAATATTTATTAGTCCGATGTAAACACCCGATACGGGTAAGTTTTTACCGGAAAATAGTTGCATGCTTCACCCCCATTTGCAGTTTGTCTGAATCATCAAATGTGCACACTCCACATGGTGGCAAACAGAAAAAGAAAATAAAAAGAGTTGGTGGTTTGAGATAATGCAAGAATCATCCCTCCCACCAACTACTCCCTTCCAAAAACAAAAGGTTAGATCTTAATTTTATACACTGTCCATGTAAATTAATCTTTAAGTAACTTAAATAATAATTATATATAACTATTCAAAAAAATAGGATCCGCAACATGAAAATAAAGATCAGGTTACAATTTACATATTAAAAAATGCATTGAGAACATAAAAAATTTATTTACATTGTCAGTATATATAAGTTAAATAAAAAATATAGTTGGATAATACGACGAGAATAAAAAGGGGGGTATGGGATCAAGAGAGGGTCCCACATAGAGTGTTTCAACTTTGAAGCTACATCTTATTTTTTTAGTACTGATTAACCACCAAACAATATGCAGTAAAGTACAGATATAAAGATTAAGACATCAAATTATTATTTTTTTTCCTACTATTTGTTGAATGAATTCCTAATCTCTCTAAGGTCTAGACGAAGACCTCATAACAGATTATTGTTTACTTACCTTTTCATCTTTATTTTATGGTGAGATAGCACCATCTTCCAGACATATCCAGTCTATTAAGAAACTATTTTAAAATTTCTCTCATAAACATTAAATTAACTCAATCAACATCTACCAAATTTAATTTATTACCAACAAAACTTCTAACAACACATGAGAAGTTCAACCTCTCTTGAGGCAGTTATTATAGAGTTATCTTGTGGATGAGAACAAAAAATGTCAACTTAATTCACTTTGGATATAAAAATTAACATCTCCATCTAGCCTATATTATGGTAATTATTACCCCTAGCATGTGCAAACTATAATTACTTCTAAAACAAAGTCACTAGCTGCATAATTAATTGTCTTTTTTCTTTATATCCAAGTTAGAAGCCAAACATAGTCAATAAAATAAGAAACTGCCAAGAATAGTATTCTCTTATTTTAAAAAAATTATTCTTGAAAAGTGAAATAGAGTAAAAAGGAAACTTTGGAAGTTGGCAAATATGTTCTAAAATAAGGATAATTATGGACCCATTCTTTGAAGCACATGAGTTTTGGAGGTCAAGTAGCGCAAGTGCGAAACCAGAAAATTCAATAAGGGTATTCAAACCTTTGCCGTTGGGCTATATAAGGGTGTTCAAAGTCTATTTTTAATCAATAACAAGTAATATTTTATCTTATACGAAGTATAACTTTCCAGCGAAGGGTGGTCAGTTGACTACCCTTGAAGGAACGTAGCTTCGCCCCTGATATCATGCCATAGAGCACAAGGATAAGGCAATCAAAGGCAGAGTTAAAATTATAATTTTATGGGTTCTGAATTTAAAACTATAATTTCAAGTGTTAATATTTGAGTTCTAAATTTAATATATATATATTTTATAAACTTTTAAACATAAATATATCATTTGGGAAGAAAAAAAGTGGGCATGGAAAGTTGGCTTTTCATACCTAAAGCAACATTACCAGCAGGCCAACTTTGATAGGGATATCAACATGTCATCTTCTCTACCTACCCCAAACCACTATATATCCCAAATTTTAAAAATGAAAAGAAAAAAGGAACAAAGAGTAGAGTTGGTGAGAAACTAAATGTAATTATAGTTGATGCATTTGGTTATGGGATATTATTATTAGAGTTAAAAAGAGCAACTCGATGCATCTAACTTTTGTAATAGTTGGAATTATGTAAAGAGTCAAACAACGGTGACTATGTTACTTTCGTTTATATTTCTGCAAAAGGTTATTTTTACTTGGTCACATCGTAATAACTTTTGTCATTGCGCTAAAAATATTAGAGTTACTAGTCAACATGTCATTGGTTGTCATTATAGTTTAAATAATACTTATCCCATTTAAAATTCAACATTATTCCTACTTCTATGATAAATCCTGTCTTCTGTTAGATCTCTGTGAGTGGGCCATGGGATTTGGTGCACTACATAGTGCTCAAATCTCTGACTAAATCAAATAATAAAAAATGAACTAACTTAAAATGTTTCTTGCACTCTCTTAATGTCACATTTTTATTGAGAATTTACCTATGGTGTATATGAAATAAATTTTATTTTAATTGTTTTTTTCAATTAAAGCACCCCTTTTCAATTTTTTTTATTTAAAAATAATACCTCCTTTTGGGGTTCTTCTATTTGTACTATATATATTTGACTTCACTTAACTTTTTCAGACAAACTAATCTTCTCTGGTTAAAATTTAATGAACTACTCTCTCAATGACTATAGTTGGAGGAAGATTATATTTAGATACATTGAGAAATAAACACTCTTAAACTCAATAAGAAGAATCAGAGATGTATCTAACATCCAAATTAATAAATGATTTAAGTGTAATAAAATAATAATTGCATGGTTCTCTTCTTAAAACATACAACCATAAGAACATCTTTCTCAACTATTATGTCTTATTTTTTTAATTATGTCAATTGTTTGATGTTTCATTTTAACCAAAGAAAACAATGTGAAAAGGACTTGAAACGTATTACAGTTAGACCTTTCTATAACAGCATCACTATAGAGCAAACTTTACTGTAAAAATCAAGTTTTTGTCAAAATCAATTTTTATGTTATGTTATAATATATGTTCTATATTATAGTACTTCGCCATAACAATAAAAAACATACAGAACAAACGAGACATTTATAGAAAGATTTGACTGTATCCCGTATAACTATTTTATAATTCCTATTTCCTACACCTAATAAAAAAGTATAAAACAATTTTAATATATTACTATCATACAAATTTTGATCTTTTTAAAGTTGAATATGTCACATCTTAATCTTGATCCTATTATGTACATTGAAATAGACATTGAGATAAGATTGATAATGCCCAATATATGAATAAGACTTCCAACAAAAA
The DNA here is from genome assembly GCA_005239525.1 of Nicotiana knightiana. Classification (NCBI taxonomy): domain Eukaryota; kingdom Viridiplantae; phylum Streptophyta; class Magnoliopsida; order Solanales; family Solanaceae; genus Nicotiana; species Nicotiana knightiana. Next base: position 15,083 of record ML389437.1, read on the forward strand.
GAAAAAAGAAAAAAGAAAGAGAGGACATAATAGCACTTTCACCTCCTCACATAAGCTATAACTATTTGCTTAAAACCAATAATAAAAAAAGGAGGTTGAACTAATATTCTAACAGCACTCTCATGAGTCATGCCCCTCACTCCCATTTAACAACTTTCTTATATCAACTTCATTGAGTTTGACCTTCACATTTCTAACCAACCACATCTCACTAATTATATTTTTTTGTTTTTATTTAATATTTAATATTTGATATTTATATTTTTTGTTTGACTATCGGAAATAATATTTCTACCCTTTTAGGGTAAGAATAAAGCTACGTACATCTTATCTTCCTGAATTTATTGTTGTTGCTGTTGTATTCGACATCCACATATTTTCAAAGTTTGAACTCAAAATTTCTAATTAAATAATAAAATCCTATTTATTTTACCACAATCTTTAATGATTATTAGTTAAATAGTAGTATACTGTAACACTTGTCTAATAACCAAAAATAAGCGCACACCCCCCTCCCCTCCCCCCACCCCCACCCAAAAAAAAGTAAAAAAAAAGAGTGCACCCAAACTCTACCTATAACCATGCCAAAGCCTGCCTCCAAGAAGGAGTATATCAAAACTCAAAATCTCAACAAACGCTTGGAAACTCCAATAACCTTCACAAAGAGTGATGACAGAGTAATGTAAATGGAAGTATCTATGGATTGCAGCCTTTTGGACAGTATTTTTGAGCTAACTAAGGTAGCCAAAGAAAAGGGTGGTGATCCATTGGTTTGGGCAATACAAGTTTCTTCATGTCTGAGTTCAGCAGGGGTATCTTTGCCTTCTCTTGAATTAGCCAATTTCTTGGTATCTCACATTTGTTGGGAAAACAATTTGCCTATAGTATGGAAGTTTTTGGAGAAGGCCTTGGTTCTCAAGATTGTGTCTCCCATCACTGTTTTCCCTCTTCTTTCCAGCAGGTATTGTTTTTGTGCTTTTTCTGGTTTCCAATTCATTGATTCTTGGATGCATTTTTATCTTTACAATTTAATCTTGAATCTTTACCTTGGGTTGTTTTGTTGAAGAGAGTGTATTGTTGCAACAAATGTGAGTATGAGTTCAAAAGTGTGTGTGTGTTTTGTATCTTGTTCTTTGAAAGATTGAATTTTTATGTCTCTCTCTATTGTCCAGAGAAGCCATGGTTTTGAGCTTTTCCAAGGTGTATTAACAATAACTAGCTTGCAATTTCTTTACGGTTTCCTTTTTGTTGTTGTTTAAAACTATGTGCGAGCTTGGAAACCACCTCTCTGCTCTGAATCACATGAGCTGGAATGAATACTTATGGAGATTTTAATGGACATTGTGCAATAATTTTCTTTTACTGGTGCAGGTGCTTAGGTTCCAACTTTCTTGTTTTAATCTTTCATCTTTTGGTATGTCTTTACATATAACATCGAAACAAATTCTAGCCCTTTATGTGTTCTTTTGATGTTTTGCTGCATTGAGGCATTCTTGTCAACCCACTTTAGGTAGCATCTTCATCATAATCCTGTTTGTTGTTTTCTGTTTTTGTTTTTACGTGTGTGTAGCTTTATTTTTACCTTCACTTAATTTTTACAGGGTAATCCAAAATCGGCGCTTGAGGCCAGCTGCATTTAGGCTCTACATGGAACTCCTCAGAAGACATATTTTTACTCTTAAAATTCATGTAAACATGCAAAGTTATAAGAAGTGAGTGGAATTTCCCTTTGTACTGTTCATCTGTTAATGGATCTTTCTGTCACATTCTTCTTTAATGTGAGTATTTCCATAAACCTAGGGCTCCTGTGCTCCATATTGTTACCCACTACTTTGGGAGTTTTTGGCTTGCTAAGCTAAAGAAGCAATGTTTACTTAAGGGGAAAAATTCTAGACAAGTTACTTAGTTTAAGGCATGACAGATGATGTACCAAATACTTCTCATATATATCATTAAAGCTAGACAATTTTTATTGTAGAGATTAAGGATATTTCAAGAGTAGAGGAAAGAATGATCGTTGGTTTTTAAAATTGTAGATTAACCAAACTGTATTTGCTTACATTTCACATTTAGATGGTATGTATATTGGCAAATGTTGAATCTTGGGTGTGTCAAGTGTTTAGGTTTGAGGTGACTCTGAACTTGACTTTTATCGTAGAATCTCCTATAACCCTTTTGTATTGTCTTCTCCCGTCATTAGTTCCATGCTTAGGTAATGCATGCATTCCACAATTGATCCATTTTGTTGACCTGATTCATATCTTTTTGCCAAATTAATGTTCTACATGCAGGATTGGGAGTTTCTTGGATAGTGTCCTCTATTTGACTGAGATATTTGGCATGCACGCTGATGAGCCTGGTGTTCTTGTTGTTGAGATTATCTTTTCAATTGTTTGGCAATTACTCGATGCATCATTGGACGATGAAGGGTTGCTCCAACATACTCCAGAAAAGAAATCTAGATGGCCAACTAAGCCTGAAGATATGGAGATAGATGGCTGCATCACTGATATGGAGAGAAATGAACACAAAGAACGGTTGAAGAATTTAAATACTCTTCTGGCTATTGAGTTGATAGCACAATTTTTACAAAATAAAGTAACTGCCAGGATTCTTTACTTGGCTCGCCAAAACATGTGAGAATTTTTTCCCTTCACAATCTCTTTCCAAACTCTATGCATCATTTCAAGTGTTTTTTGATGTTTGTCTATGCTGAAAAGACTAACAGTTTACTTTTAGCTTTGCACGTCAAATTACAAGCTTTGTGACTTAACATTATCTCAAGTAGCCTTAGATGCACTTACATGGAAAATAATGAAATCAATAGTACCTTAATGTAACTGTCACATGTTTAACCTTTGTGTCTCCTTAATGATAGTTTCACATCTTATGTACCTTGACTACTCGGGCTTCATTTTGATGCTTTATATATATACACACACACACACTATATTTGTACTTCCTTGGAATGACTTTCTGAAATTTTACTCTATTGGAAATATCCTATTAATATTGTACCAAAACCTGTCAGGCCCGTACATTGGGCAGCTTTTGTTCAGCGTATACAACTACTAGCTGGAAATTCATCAGCATTGCAAAGTTCAAACATTGTATCACCCGACGCACTTCTTCAGCTGGCATCAGATGCTCACAATTTAATCAAAACAAATTCCTTACAAGAACGTTATGTCAGAAGCACTTCACGATCTCTAGCTACTTGTGCTGGTCTTTGTTTTGGGAGTAGCCGTTCTTCCCTTTGGCTTCCTCTAGATCTCTTCCTGGAAGATGCAATGGATGGTTCACAAGTTAATGCTACAAGCGCTATTGAAATTATTACTGGTACGATTACTTTTTCTGTCATATTTTCTGTGTCAATAAAGAAAACTGTAATAAGTATTTGATGTGGCTAATAGAATCTGGTGCTTTACTTCTGCAGACTTAGTCAAGTCCCTACAAGCAATCAATGCTACAACTTGGCATGAGACATTTTTAGGACTTTGGATGGCAGCTCTACGACTTGTTCAAAGGGTTAGAAAAATCTTTTGATTACTTTGTGCTTAACGTACTCATGTTTACCTTCTCCAACTTAATTTTAAACCTTAACTTAATGGGCTTCAAAGTAGTTGTGCATTAGCGCCCTTATATTTGTCATGTATGATTCGTGTGATAAATGCATAATATTTTCATCTTTATCTTGAAAGGATAATATTTGATTTTGTATGATGGAGCTGCAGCATAGCTTAATAAAGCTATTTGGTAGAGAAAGACAAGAGAGCAGTAGAAATTAATTTAGGAACTTGATTACCAAAGCTTGTCTTACGACATAAGATATATCTTTTTCATTTTCTCTCAGTTCTGAATTTCCCCATAACGAAAGAATATGTTTTCAAGTGTTACCTAAACAGTTTTATTATTATCATTATTGCTTTTTCGGGATAAGTCAAGGGCTGCTTAAACAGTTGCAGTATGCAAGTCTGAGGTGAGGGAAATATGATGCTACATCCATGAGCACAAAATTCTTTTCATTCAAAAGTTGACCAAGATAATACGATGTATGGTTTTTTTCATTAGTAGTGCTAAACCTTTTTATTTGTATTTTGATATATCTTGTTTCCAATTGTCTTAGGAGAGGGATCCAATTGAGGGCCCTATGCCTCGCCTGGATACTCGCTTGTGCATGTTGTTCTCTATCATAACACTTGTCATTGCCGATCTTATTGAGGAAGAGGAAAGTGAAGCATGTGATGAAATTGAATCCAGCATAGGCAGGCACATGAAAAAACAAGTTGCGCACACACGTCGTAGGGATATAGTCTCTTGTTTACAGAGTCTGGGCGATTATCAAAGCTTGCTTATGCCGCCTCAGGCAATCACTACTGCAGCCAACCAGGCTGCTGCTAAAGCGATGATGTTTAAATCAGGCATCAATACCAACAGTTCATACTTTGAGTGCATCAACATGAAGGATTTGCCAACCAACTGTTGTAAGTACTCTCTTTTTACATTACCAAAAAGAGCTTGAAGGTTTATGAAACCTCCATTGTTAAACACTTTGTTTTACTGCTGTTAACTCTAACAGAGACTAAGAGAGGTGGAATCGACGGGTTCACTGGGTTTCTAACTATAGGCTTAGGAAATAGTTCGGTTTGTCTCAATTCTATGCGGGTTTTAGGCTCTAGTGAACAGTATATGTCAATAGTGTGAGGAAAAATAAGCTTTGAGATCTAGGTACAACTCAAAGTAATTGCATTTATATGAGTAGTCTAGAAGCAAGAGGAATGTCAAAAATTTGGCAAAAACATAGATTATGTTATGCATCATTATACAGAACAAATGTTGTTGCAAATATCTGGCATGTATATGAAAATATAAAATATATATTGTCTGTGTATGTATAGCTGTGACCAAGAATTGGTGGTAGATTTATGATGAACAGAGTCTAAGTATCCTTGACATGTGGCCTATATGAGTATGCTTTACAAGTAGCACAAATTTGCAGATTCGCTTTTTGATACCTATTTTGTCACACCAGTTGTGCCTATTATCATGTGCCTATAAATGTACACTCATTTTCTACTGATGTTGTGAAAGTCATTGATGGTTTGGTAGAATATTTACACTTTTCAATGCTGTTTATCCAAGAGAAAGTCTGTTAAATGTACAAGAATAAGCATTTTTCACATTTTTTTGGCGATTGTTTAAACCTTATTTAATAGATCAAATTGCTGAAAAACTTGCCATCTGATCTTGTTTCCATTCCTGACAAGATGCCTAACAATGCTCACTTTCTTGTAAGCTTCATTGTAATGTGGTTATATATTAGAAGATGTTATTATTGTATGTGGCTAGAACTCACGCATACGAGAAAATGACACCACTGAAATGGACATTGTGGTGGTCCAACATTCCTGCAGATTTTGTTGTTTATTTTTACTATGTTGTTGCTTTCTCAACAACGTACGAACTTTGCCCTTGCAGCTGGTAACCTATATCATTTGATAGTTGAGGCGTGCATTGCCAGAAATCTGCTGGACACTTCTGCTTATTTCTGGCCCGGCTACGTGAATGGACGCATGAACCAGTTACCACACAGTTTGCCAGCTCAAGTGCCTGGTTGGTCATCATTTATGAAAGGAGCCCCATTGACTCAAGCAATGATTAATGCTTTGGTTTCTGCTCCTGCTTCAAGGTATGCCTAGGTTAGCTTTACGTTGATACTTTAGTTCCCTAAAAATGTTTAAAGTTCAATGATTAATTAAGGAAAAACCAAGTTCATGCTGTGACTAATCTGAGTGACGAATTAACAATTGAAGCTTACAATACTGAAGCAACAATTGGCTGTGTATATTTATGGAAACGGCCGATGGTAGAGTTATATATAGTTGTCCCCTTATCCTAGGCAAATGACTCCTAAGTTGAGAATGACAGATAGTTGTCATAATCTAGTTTAGTTTTCCTTGATTGTAGCCTGGTCTTCAGTTACTTTTTTTCTTTCCTGAAGCCAGGTATATCAGATGCTCTTTTTTATTGATTTAGCCAAGGGTAAAGCAACTTAATTTAAGCTCATGGATTTAATGGAAGTTTAGCAGAGCTTGAGAAGATTTTCGAGATGGCGGTCAAAGGAGCAGATGATGAGAAGATAGCTGCTGCCACCATTCTTTGTGGAGCCTCACTAATTCATGGTTGGAATATACAGGTAACAAGAAAATAATTTATTTCAGCACATCTGTAGTTCTATAAGATAAAGGAAATTTTTAGTTTAGATTGTGGATGCATGTGCCAAATGGTTCATGTGTCAAGTCTAAGTAATCACATTATGGTCCTATTACCCATTAAGTATTATTAAACCGTTCATGCAGAGGAATAATGTGATTTTTCCTTTTGGTTATGATCATGCAGGAACATACTGTTAATTTCATAACCAGGCTATTGTCTCCTCCAGTTCCTACTGACTACTCTGGTAAAGATAGCCATTTGATAGGCTATGCCCCTACGTTAAATGTCTTACTCGTTGGAATAGCACCAGTGGACTGTGTTCAGATTTTCTCCCTTCACGGCATGGTATATTTGTTAAGCTTCATATTATTTCTTATATAATAAGATGAAAATACATTTTCTATGTGTTGATGGTAATCTCCTTGCATGTTGGTTGCACTACTAAGGAATTGATTGGTTCCACTAGTATCCAGTCCTAACTTATTGTTTAGAATTTATTATTTATATAAGGACTGCTAGAGAAGCAAAAGAACTAAGTTATTTTAAACAAAGAGCCTTCTCAATTGTGGGCGCCTTTTTTAAAGTTTATTATCTTCAGCTGGGAAACAAAGCCCATAGTCTCAGCTCATTGTGTGTAGAAGTTGAGTTCTTTCTCCATGATAGATCACTTGCTTGATTGGTTACTTCTTCCTTTCTTATCCAAGATAAGATTGAGTCTTAGAGCAGTGGTACACTTGCTCTCCTTAAGTCTTGGACTAGAAAAATCTTTTGTACAAGGTTTTCATGCGCGGACTTTCAACGGTTATCATGCTGACATTGTACAGTATGACATGTATAAGAGGACTTAAAACATGGACTAAACCCTTGACTATGTTCCTTTTAAACCGTGAAACATAATAAGCATGACACTTCCATTAGGTTCCACTAAATGCTGTTAAATTTGATAACTTTGAGAAAATTTAACGAGGAGCAAGTGGGAAACATAAAAGTTTTCAGAACAGAGCATTTTAGCTTTCTCTTCTCAACAGATTATTGAAGCCAAAAAACGAATTACCAAATCTGAAATCTTACTTAACAAAGACATGAAAGAACTCAAAGATTTATTCAATTTTTCTTTTGAAAGTCAAGTTGTATTCAAGTAACTGTGGAAAGTAAGAGTTGTAGCAGCATCCTACTCTATCCTTAAAATGTTTAAGATGCCCTTAAATACCTCCCGGTCAGATGGGAGAACTCATTTTCTCTACATTTTTACTTAAATGAGAGAGTGACCTTGTGAATAATTTCAGAGTTCTGCATACCTACATAAACTTCAAGGTACTGGTTTCTAATTTTTGCAGGTCCCACAACTTGCTGCTTCATTAATGACAATTTGTGAGGTATTTGGTTCATGTGTTCCTAATATGTCATGGACGCTGACAACAGGAGAGGACATCTCAGTGCATGCTGTGTTCTCAAATGCCTTTGCTCTACTACTAAAGTTATGGAGGTTCAACCATCCACCTATTGAATATAGAGTCGGAGATGTGCCCCCTGTGGGATGCCAACTAACTCCTGAGTACCTCCTACTAATGAGGAATTCTCATCTTGTTTCTTCCGGAGACATGCTAAAGGATCCAAATAGAAGGAGGCTTGCAGCTGTTGCAAGTTCATCTTCTCCTAATCCTATATTTGTGGACTCATTTCCAAAATTGAGAGTTTGGTATAGGCAACATTTGGCATGTATAGCTTCAACTTTGTCGGGTCTTGTAAATGGGACTCTTGTCTGTCAAACTGTTGATCTTTTACTCAATATGATGTTCAAAAAGATTAATGGAGGAAGTCAGAGTTTGATCTCCATAACATCCGGAAGTAGCAGTTCTTCTGGAACTGGAAGTGAGGATACTTCTCCAAGGCCTAAATTACCTGCTTGGGACATCCTCGAAGCCGTTCCTTTTGTGGTTGATGCTGCTCTAACAGCATGTGCTCATGGAAGACTTTCTCCCCGTGAACTGTGCACAGGTTAGTCAATGAATGTGACAAATGACTCTTTTAAAGTACATCTTCCTTTCAACCTAAGTATCTGCAACTTCAAGATCATCCACTTGCACATCTCTGAGTGAATTAATTAGCAATTAATACTAGTTTGCGAGTTGCAGCGTACTTCTTTTGGAATTTGACTGTAGTTGCTTCCTTGTAAATATGTGTATCTTTGATGTGTTAAAGCATAATTTTAAGGGGGAGGAGGGTTAGGAATTTCAAGCACTTTGACAATGCCTTTAGTTCTCATAAAGGCTCTATAATTGTGGTTCTATATTATGAAATAGTTTCATTTTCACAATTTCAGGACTTAAAGATTTGGCTGATTTTCTTCCTGCATCGCTAGCAACCATTGTAAGCTACTTCTCAGCTGAGGTCACTCGTGGTGTTTGGAAACCAGTTTTTATGAATGGCACTGATTGGCCAAGTCCTGCTGCAAATCTCTCCAATGTTGAGGAACAGATCAAGAAAATTCTAGCAGCCACTGGTGTAGATGTCCCAAGCCTTGCTGCAGGTTTTTCCCCGTTACTGACAGTGATTAAGAATGTCTTTTATCTCTATTGCGTAAAGCCACATATGTTGCTTCACTTCTTCTGGACCACATATAGACTTGAGTCTGAAGCTAAATGCTTCCTCCATTCCAAGATGAATGATACAATTACTATTTTGGGAAGTCATACTATTTTCTTTAACTACAATTTTTCTAACCTTTTTATAGTTGTTGTAAGTATAAAAAATTGTTATTTCTAGTATTTTTTTAAAAATAGTTTTTAATATTATACTCCCTCCGGTTAAAGTTATGTGAACCTATTTGACCGGGCATGGAGTTTAAGAAAAAAGAGAAGACTTTTGAACTTGTGATGTAAAATAAGGCATATATATTTTGTGTGGCTATAAATCATAATTGTTTCCAAATATGGAAAGAGGTTATTTTTTTTGGCACAGACTTAAAAGGAAATAGATTCGCATAAATTGAAATGGAGGGAGTATGTTATTTCAAAAAGATTAAGACATTGATGTCTGAATTTGCGCTGAAAATTAAATGCGCTCCCCTCGCACTCCAAATGCTGACATTCTTTTTAGAAGTAAGGGAGTATCTAAAATAAGAGCGGCAAAAGATTCATGAAAAACATTTTTAGAATAACAGATGTATAAGTGTCTGTTTCCTTGAATGTGTAAGAACTGAAATCATCTGTGGTGTCTAGGCATGATGAGAATCTTTTCTTCAACTTTTGTACTTGATCTCTGAACTCCAATTTTTTCTTCCCCAGGCGGCAGCTCGCCGGCAATCCTTCCACTGCCATTGGCTGCTTTTGTCAGCCTTACTATAACATATAAACTCGATAAAGCGTCCCAGCGTTTTCTCAATCTGGCAGGCCCCGCTCTGGAGTCACTTGCAGCTGGCTGCCCTTGGCCATGCATGCCAATTGTGGCTTCTTTGTGGACCCAAAAGGCAAAACGGTGGAGTGACTTCCTTGTGTTTTCTGCATCTCGAACTGTCTTTCTCAATAACAACCATGCAGTCATTCAGCTACTGAAAAGTTGCTTCATGACCACCCTTGGTTTGAACTCTTCCTCCATATCAAGCAATGGTGGTATTGGTGCACTTCTTGGACACGGATTTGGATCACATTTCTATGGTGGTATTTCTCCAGTTGCCCCAGGTATTCTGTATCTACGAGTTTACAGATCCATCAGAGACATCATGTTCTTGAGAGAAGAGATTGTTTCTCTTCTAATGCAATCTATAAGTGATATAGCACACAGTGAGCTTCCAAGACAAAGGTTGGACAAACTGAAGATACCCAAAAATGGAAAGAAATTTGGAAATGTTTCACTTGCTAAAACAATGACAAGGGTGAAATTAGCTGCCTTGCTTGGGGCTTCTTTGCTATGGTTATCTGGTGGCTCAGGGCTGGTGCAGTCATTAATAAAAGAGACTCTTCCCTCTTGGTTCTTGTCTGTTCACAGCTCCAACCAAGGAGGTGAGGGTGGTCTAGTTCCAATGCTCAAGGGATACGCACTGGCATACTTTGCAGTACTCTGTGGAGCTTTCGCGAGTGGTGTCGACTCGTTATCCATGGCATCAAAGCGACGTCCAAAAATCATTGGACGTCACGTGGAATTCATAGCCAGTGTCTTGGATGGCAAAATATCACTTGGTTGTGATCCAGCTACTTGGCATGCGTATGTGTCGGGATTTGTGAGCCTAATGGTAGGTTGTACGCCAACTTGGGTGTTTGAAGTAGATGCTGAGTTGTTAAAGAGGCTCAGTAAAGGCTTGAGACAATGGCATGAGGAGGACCTGGCTCTTGCTTTGCTTAGCATCGGTGGGGTTGGTACAATGGGATCAGCTGCAGAATTGATCATGGAGGCTTCATCATAGTTTTTCTTCTTAACATAAGAAATTTTGTAGGTAGATTGTTAATTTGGTAGTTTAAACTTAGTGGAACCTTGTGTACAGTTTAAAGGTGTAACCCTACTTTATGTGCTTTTTAGGCTGTTTCTTGATGGGAGGTAAGTCATGTACATTTGGTGTGAAAATATATCTTTTAGGTTCGAATTACTAATGATTATCTCCATGTTATTAACAATTACACTGCTACTATATACACCACTTCTCTTTAGTTGCAGTTTATGCTTATGGTTTCCAAAGTAACACAATGTAGCTGAACATTATAAAAGAAACAATTGAAGAAAAATCAGCAGTTTGCTTTAAGTATTTTCTTGGCAACTACAATGTACAATGTATTGGTCAACATACCAACCAATTAATGTTTTTTATTTTTTTTGGTTAAGGAAACTATGCCTCAATCAATCAGTTAGGGATGACATTGGCCAAGATAGACTAGATGCTGATATTAACTCTGTATTCGGACACTCAAAAAAATCAGGTGAACTCTTCTCTTGGCAGACCAGTGCCAAAAAGAGTTTTTGCTGCAGCAATAGCTCACAAAATCGATTTATCATACATCAACAACAACCCAGTAAATCCACAGGTGAGGGGTTTGGGGAGTGTAGTGTGTACGCAGACGCTATCCCTACCCCGATGGAATAGAGAGGCTGTTTCCGATAGACCCTCGGCACAAGAAAATTGATTTATCATACAACACCACTATATGCAGTTGACCTTGTCAATCCTCGACTTCGCATAGCTTGCCTAACTAGATATGCATCATCCCATTTGCCGGCATCTGCATAAATGTTAGAGAGAAGGACCCTACTAGGACCATGAGATGGCTCCACTCTTGCAAGGTTCTCTGCAGACCTTTCTCCTATTTCTGTGTTACCATGAGTTCTACAAGCAGCCAACAATGTGCCCCATATGATGGTATCTGCCTCCATAGGCATGCTCCTTATTAGCTCTTCAGCTTCTTTCAACCTTCCTGCTCTGCCAAAAAGATCCACCATACAACCATAGTGCTTAACATTTGGTTTTACATTATACAGTTTAGTCATGCTCTGGAAATGCTGTTCACCAGCCTCCACCAACCCAGCGTGGCAACATGCACTTAAGACTCCAATGAAAGTGATCGAATTGGGTTTAGTGTTTTGCCTAAGCAAATCTGAGAAAATATCAAGAGATAAATGCGCATGCCCGTGCATCGCCAGGCCACAAATAATGGCATTCCATGGTGAAACATCAACAGCTTTCTCTCGAACTTGATTGAACACCTCTAAGGCATCATTTACGCTAGCACATTTGGCATACATGTCAATCAGTGCTGCACTCAAGTTGTCATTCAAAGGGATGGAGTTTTTGCAAATATAATCATGGGCCCATATACCTTCTTTCAATGTTCCCAAAGTAGCAATACAAGAGAGGACACTGACCATAGTTATTTCATTTGGTTTTACGCCACTAGCCAACATCTCATGAAAAAGCTCAAGAGCCAAATCAGGTTGCTCACTTTGTGAATAACCAGAAATCATGGAACTCCACGTGAAAACATCTCTTGCAGGCATTTGGTCGAATAAATGTCTCGCCTCATCAATTTTTCTATTTCTAATAAGTCCTGCAATTAGGGCATTCCAACATGCAACATGGTTCTTGTTTCCTACTTCAAACTGCAAACGAGCAAGATCCACTTCCCCGCAAGCTGCATAAAAGTGAACTATTGTTGCCTGTATAAAATCCAAGATATCAAAACCCTTCTTCACTGCTACAGCATGAAACTGCCTACCCTCATAAATGGACATCACTTGTCCACATGTAGATAGAAAGTCTACAATCATAACATCATTAGGATGCAGCCCAGTATATAGCATTTCAGAATACATTCTGACAGCTTCACTCAACCTCCCCACTTGCAAATAACCATCAATAATCGTACCCCAAGAAACCACATCTTTATCAACAATCTGTTCAAAAACCTCTCTACCCAAATCAACTAACCCAGCCTTTGTATATCCATTCAGCATTACATTCCAAGAAACCACATTTTTTTCAGGCATCTCATTAAACAACATACTAGCATCCTTTAAACACCCACTAAGACAATACAAATGAAGCAAATTGGTGGATACGTGAACGAAATCTGTAGCCCCAACTTTCAACACCAACCCATGAAGCATCTTACCCACCTCAACCCCTCCACAATGCAAATAAGCTGAGATGACATTCACCATAGTCACCTCATTTGGACCAACACCAAAGTACCTCATATCACGAAAACCCCAAAGAGCATCACTCCAAAACCCCTTCTGTACCAAACCCATTATCATAGTCGTATAAGACACGCAATTTCTGTCAGGCATTTTATCAAACATCACACGAGCTTCGTCCAAAAGCCCAAACTTCACGTACCCACACAACATTATGTTACAAGACACTGCATCTAACCTAGTACAAGTGTCAAAGATACTCTTAGCATCAGTAACTAATCCACATTTTACATAAAAAGTGATTAAGCTATTTAGGATGTAAATGTTGGATTCAAGGCCGGATTTCAAGACAAGGGAATGAAGTTGTTGGCCTTGTGTGATACATGAATCTGTTGAACAAGACTTGAAGGCTGAAACAAGTGAGAATTCGTAATTGGGTTTTTGTTTCTTGGTGATTTGGAGGTGGGGTTGGTAATTCAATGGGGTTTGTGAAGATGGTGTTTTTTGAGCGGAAGAAGAGACCCATTTTGGAGAGGAAAAAGAGAGTGAAAAGATTGGAACAAGAAGGTGAAAGGATGGCTTGTGTCTGAATCCAGTGATCATCACACGATACCATGGGATACTTTCTTGGTTTCACTCAAACAAAATTTGGTGCTCTCGTAGTCGTAGATCATTCGACAATTAAATTAAAAAGAATTATGTACTCTGTTAAAAAAAATATTTTTGAAATGATAATAAAAAGTTCTCATAAAGGGTCAAATACAAATTTTAAAATTGAATTGTTTTCACTTTAAACGGATTAATAAAAAAATGTGTCATATAAGTTGAAGTGAAGTGAGTATATTTTCTTTTCAATTCGCATTTATTATCATGTTCCATTCTTTTTATTGAACCATAACCGTGGGGGCAAGAATTAATAATTATTTCTTAGCTTTATTTGTAACTTAATATTATGCTAGCGTTTGAACATAAATTTGATTGAAATTTTAAAAAAGAATTTTTGAAGTTGTGTTGATAAATAATTTTTGAAAGTTAAAGTTGTGTTTGGACATACATTTTATTTGAAAAAAATTTAAAATTTTGTGAGTGGAAGAAAAGTTTCACCCAAAAACTGGCCTAAATCATTTTAGGTAACTTGAAATTTTTTTCCACAAAACATGTTTATATTTCATGAACAAACAATGTTTTCAATCTTCTTTGAAAAAATAAAATCAACATCTATGGCCAAACGGGATCTATATATTTTGGTTATTAGGCAACAAACAAATGTGTACAACCTTTAAGCAAACAAAGTATTGACTATTTAAAACATTTTTGGTAGGTTAATTATACAAAAACAAACATGTCATTTAATTAGGGGTGGGCATAGTTTGAGCAAACCCGAAATTCGAACCGAAATCCGATCTTTTGGATTTTTGGTTTGGAGTTTTGGATTATGGGTTGGAGTTTGGATTTTATTTTTAAAAATTTAGGATTTTGGATTTGGGACTTTGAAATTTCGGATATTCGAAAATCCGAATTTTTTAAACCTTATATTTAGCATTACCCGTTAGACATTAGCCCATTTCGGCATTACCCATATACACACCTAATACTAATAAATTTAAATCCCCAATAGTATCATGCCCATTAAACATTAGCATGTATATTCAATATAAATTACTAAGTCCAATATGGGATTCTCTACCAAATCAAATATAATATAGAAATTTTCTTTTCTCTCACGTCTCACCTACACAGCCACACCATACGTGCGTTTGTAAACACTGAAGAGTCGAGGCCGAAGTTGACTAAAGATTGAATTTTGACGTCACCTTTCCCAGTTAATCTTTTAATTTATAATATATAATTTGAATCAGTGTGATGTATTGCATATTCGGGACTTTTTTTCATGAAAATACATTATATAGAGTCGAGAAGATATCAATAACTAAAACATCTTTTGATTACCATCTTTCTACTTCATTTAAATAATTATTTTTATGTCGAGTGTTTTCTATAAGCTCAACTTATAATCTTAAAAGTCAGAACCGAAAATCCGAAAAATCCAATCCGATTAATCCGAAACCGAACGTAAATAATCCGATCAAATCCGAAATTATTTGGATTGTAATTTCTTCAATCCGAAAACCAAAAATCGAAACCGCAATTTCATATTCACTCCGAACTGCCCGAACGCCCGCCCTACATTTAACACCTTTGACCTTATTCACAAACAGCATAACTTTGGCGAATTATATGTTCTGGTTAGAAGTTCTATCAAAAAATTAAATTGCTCAATGGATTGATTTTGCTTGTGCAAATTGCAAAACAGAGTCAACTGGTGGAGTTAATCCATATATAGGATTAACTTGTATATTGTAATCATCAATAGAGTGAAAGAGATGACTATGGGTATAGTTGAGGCACACTGGCATTCTAATACAATCCATGATACGAATATTATTGGTTCAAACTCTTAGCTGACTGAAAGATAATACTAGAAGGTTCAATATGTCAAACGTAGGAATTTTTTGATAAGAATGACCATTTTGAGAGGAAAATTAAGAAGGTTGGGGAGAGGAAAATATTCGAGAGAACACCATTCCAACATTTTCAGCAACCTGGCAGGTAATGAGGGAGGAAAGATATGTCATCCCTTATTTGATAATGTAACTGCGAATTATGTAATATTCATGTTCTATGGTATACGCTTCTTGAGGAAAGAAAAAGTTCTGGCTATAGTTTGTACACATTGAGCATTGTTCTAAAGTAAGTATCAATGGGATTTTTTCAAAAATGGTTCTGAACAACAATATCAATCTCCCATGTTTCTCAAATTCAGAAGGTAACGAATTAGATCCTGATGTGCGATGATCAACATTCAGCGATTATCTGCATTACCATTAAGTGCCAGAGTCCTGCAGTAGATCAACAAAGTTATCGGTCAGTCATCGTGGAAAGGGCATAAACACTAATGAAAATCTGGAAGGCGACCAAAAGAAGAATAAGTTAGAACACTTGATGCACTAGACCCAGACCCACACCCCATCCCCATCCCCACTTGTGGGATTACACTGAGTCTGTTGTTGTGTTGTACTTGATGGACCAAGTAGGTAAAAAAATTTATCATCACACACGCAACAGATTGAGAATGTAGAAACCATGCAAGGATGTGAATTCAGAAGAAAACAGTTCAGCATCAGGATTCTATACAAGAAACTAGCTAGGAATACCTTTGGTCAAAGTATGATTGAATTTACCCTATATATTAGCATGCAATGTATGGATTTTTACCAATAATCAAATACAAATTTAGTTGTTCGTTTAATGTATGAGGGGAGTATTTGAGAGTAGGATCAATATTTTTTTTAACAAATAAAATTCCAATCAGTCAATCATCATTATTTTCAATATAATTCCATCAAATACGATCTTCAAGTTTCAGACTCAGGCCAAATTTAACTCTTACAGGTCTTGTGAATCTAGCGAGCGCTTTTCTGGGACAAAGGACAGGTCAATCGCAACAGAAAACAATCGAGCAAAAGCCAAATTCACCAAATTTCCAAGGAACTAAACGACTTGAGAGCTTGCCAAAACTAAAACAGATTTGAATGCATATCAAGTTATCTGCTACAAAAAACAGTTAAAACGAATTAATAGACTTTATCAAAACAGTCAGACATTACTTATCAGAATGGTAGTTACTAGTTAAGACATATTTATACTGAGTTCAAAAAAAACTTCAAAACGAACGACTAGTAAGATGGCCACAGTAGAAAACTCTGTAGGACTTTCCGTCTCTCTATTATTTCTCACCAGATATGCTGCATGGACTAACCCTTCCAACTACCTCTTGATATTCGATCCCACTATAACGCACTGTGTAACCCATGACTTGATAAAATATGACATAGCTATGTAAAAAACCAACATAGATAAAACATATTCCTATAGCATCAGATCACTTGATGACAATATTAAAGGATGTTCTACCTGCAATATGCTAAAGATTCATTGTCAACTTCGTTTAATCACAAACCTTGACCTTGAATCTTCAACGAAGAACTTAGCATATTAAATTTCTAAAAATACAGGTGCCCATTATAAAGCAATATCATGATACCATCAACTGAGAAGAAAGAATCTGGGCCATCACCAAGTGTTCATTAAAATTCATCACTACCACCAACACAGAAATCCTATACTGACAGAGCGGCCAACTACCAAATCCCCAACTGGTTCAGTTAGTCTAAAATTGATGACCAACATTATTAGAGCTAAAAGGAATCATCTAAGTATTAGGTAAGCATAAATGAAGGCCACCAGCAGGGATCTACTTTTTCTTACCTCATGATTCTCACAAACACAGATAGAACAATGATTCATATATTAATCATCCATGGCATTCGATCTACACCATAAAGGCTATGGGAATGTTGAGATAGTATGAACTGCCTACTGATTGGTGAAAATGACTTACTACTTGTACAAAGGAATGTACTCTAGGAATCTTGGATTCTGACCTTTGAATAATGCAATCATATTCTTATAGGTTAACAAAAGATAATGTCAGATATATTTTAATAGATCCTACAAACCTGACGGCATTTGCAATTGCTTTGAAAAAAGAAAAAGAAAAAGAAAAAAGATATAAAATCATCAAGGACTATAACGAACACGTTAAATATACACTAGAATTCCCAATCGGCTGAGCATTAAGAAATAAAAGAATGTTCCCCCCCCCCCCCCCCCCCCCCTACCAATCCACTTTCAGCCTGAAGACTGCAAAGTATCCCTTAGAACTTCTGCAATCTTGTCTACATCACTATAAAATTGGCACTCCAAAGTACTAACACCACCATTGGAAAACACACAGTCTTTGAAGCCCTAAAAGTTTAACCTTCTCTCATGAATTAGCAAATCTATAAGATATTTCGCTGCTGCATCAAACGTGCATTAAACTTAGGGTTATAAATACAGAAATGCAATATCTTACAAGTTAATACTTGCAGTTGCAACAACTTTACATTCACTTCTCATAATTTGGACAATAGATTTGCACACACACATTTTACTTGCTATTCCTAAAATGTCAACCCCAGACTTCAAACTAGGTCAATCAAGAAAAAAAGATGTTTAAAAGGTCATAAGATGGGAGCAATATGAACAATAATACTAGTTGGTTCCTAATACTTTCCTTTTTGTTTAGTAATAGGACACTATTCCTTCAAAGAAAGGATATATAAATGTCATAAGCATATGCACAACAGTACAATGACCAGTCTCAAGGGTAAGAATAGTGGGAAGAAATCCAACAAAGTTCTCACAATCATGGCTTTGAGGTTACCTTTTTATGATCGAGAGTTTCACTGTTTTCTGTTTCAAAGCTCTCCACTTAAATACTAGACTTAGCTCACCAGCCAAAATTCAAACGCATAACGAGTGCCTACCTCTTGAGGATCTAGGGGAAACAACCTCTCTACATTCACTGCAGAGGTAACGTCTGCATACTCACTACTCTCCCCAGACCCGACTTGTGGGATTATACTGGGCGTGTTGTTGTTTGTTGTTGTATAACGAGTGCCTACCACACATCTCGCCTTATAACACATTTACCATAGAACCAAAGCCCAGGGGGCTACCTTGAGTCTAACACTCGTTTACCCTAGTTATGGATGAATTAACTAATAGCATACAAGATGAATCTTCATGCTATATGTTATTTGCAAATGGTATTAGTTAATTGATGAAACTAATGAAGACGACAATGAAAAGCTGAAATTTTGGGGGACATTCTAAAAGGTAAGTGTTTCAGGATGAGCAAAAACAAGACAAATTATATAGATAATATGTCAATAGAAGGTCGTTTGGATGGTTTAGCCATACCCTACGTATGTAGACCTTCATATGCACTCTCCATAGGTTCGACACATTCAGTATTTTAGAAGGCGGTTTCGGGGCGAGCCTTGGGGCGAGGCAAACAAAAAACGCCCTGAGGCGATGGTGTGGGGCGAAAGTCTCAAGAGGTGTACGCCCAGCTACGACCAGGCGTTTGAGGCACATTTTTTTAGTGAGGCACAAGCGCCAGAGACTTTTTCAAATTAAAACAAAATTTGTTGAATAAATAATTCATATAATACCCAAATTCTCAAAAGTCAGCTTGGTAATTCTCAAAAGTTTTAAAATAGAACTGGAATGTATTAAATTTAAAAGTCAAGACCTTTTTTATTCATCGAAGCCCTAATTCATGGTCTTTTCCAATTCTTTATCTTGTCCGCTAGTCTGCTAATATATCTCAAAAATAACGAATATTCAATTTTTTTTTTTACAAATACAAAGAGAACTCCATTCTCCTTCATAGCAGCAAGTTCAAAGTTCAAATTGCAGGTTAGTCATCCTTTTTGTTCCTCCATGTATAAAATTTTATTCTTTTCGACTCAAGTTACTTGTGCTTCTAAGTAGCGTATAATAAATTGTTTTGACTAGTTTTTTGCGGGGGTGAAGCACATCTATATATATATATATATATATATATATATATATTTCACATATTTATAGTTTTCTTCAATTTTTATGCAATTTTACATGTTTATAAAAATTTACTGTAATTATATTATTTTATAAAATATTAAAAATTAAATACATGTGGGGCTTACGCCTCGTTGAGACATAGGTAAAACGCCTCGCCTTACGCCCACGCCTTTTAAAACACTGGACACAATGGTGATTAAAGGTACTAAAAGGGGAAGGGTATGTCAATATTCACATTGAAGGGACATCTTCTCAAAATATGTACTATCTCAGATTCATTACAGACTTAATCAAGGACAAAAACTTATGGAATCAAAGGATTCGTATTTGTTATGCCAATTAGCTGGGATTAAAGCTCTGTTATTATTGTTATACATATATCAAATTGGTGTTTAACAGGACTCGATGTAGGGATATATGTAACTTATCAAAAGAAAATAAAAGTACGGATATGTGAAAGATGTTTCAGTGAATCCCTCGTTTGCCTCGAAAGATAAATCATTAGTATCTGAACGAAATAGACCTGAATAGAGCAGAATGGATTCATAAGTCGGTTCCACCTAGTTTGTTATTAAGACAATTATGATGTAGTTGATTGACTGATCTCTTTGACAAGTCGTTGCCATTGAGTCAACTAGTAATCTACAATCAATAGCTACTGTATTTCTTCTCGTCTATAGATGCTTTGATGGATAGAGTTATCCAATACATGTAATGGTGAGAGAGTCAGTAAGTACCCGGTAGATCAATCGAGATACGCGCAAGCTAGCCGAACTTAGTCACTTTGTTAATGGACATAATCAATAAGCAACAAACTCATAGATAACTAGCTTTGATTCTCACTACACTTAGTTATCTAACATCTTGACCCTTAGTAGCCAGCCAGAAGCAAAAAATCCCAACAAAATGGAAGCCACATTATCCCAATTTATAGATCTCTCATCCCTGTAAAACTCTTACTACCTCATCATCATCATCATCATCATTTTTCTTTCTTCTTTTTTAATTGTTATATACAAGCCTATCACCGTCATTCACAACACAAACCAGCACAGCACCTTTTCATCTATGATTGATTATGTGACCATTACAGGCTTCTTTGTCCAATCAGTTAAAATGCACCACTTCTTTCAAAGTACAATCATCTATACATATAAGCAATGAGACTGAAACCATTATACAATAAACAAAAAGTAAATACTTAAAGCAAAACGGAAGCTACTTACTTCTTGTGGCGACGCCCTCGTTTAGCACCCCAACCTTCAAGTTTAGCGACAGGGCACCCACATTTAGACCTAAACAACAACACAGCACGTCCATTGGGGGGTGCCATTTTCCTCAACTCCGCCCTTAAACACTCATAATCCGGGTTATTCTCACTCCCACCTTTCCAAGGCAACTCATTAATCTCTCTCACAGCTTTACCACTACTACTCTCACCCCCACCAGATCTCAAAAAGCACTCTTCACCCTGCAATTGCAAGTCAAATTCCATAGCCCTTCTCAACCCTTTACACCCAGGTTTCCCACATTTCCTCGATCTAAAAAACCCGAAAACCCCACAACAGATCTCGAATGAAATCACCACCACGAAGAAAACAACGAAGAAGAACGCGTAAAAGATGTACTGGGTTGTTAAAACGTCGACGTTTATGGTAAGTGGGTAGGGGAAAAGGAGGGAAAGGGAATTGAAAATGTAAGAGAAGTAGGAGATTATGAGGAAAGTGCCAGAGAAGAGAACAAGAATGAAGATGAGAAGATCAAGAGTAGCTGAAGGGGAGTGATTACAGAGGGAGGAAGAGGAGGGGCAGTTTGGGGAATTTGGATTTGAGGGCTTTTTGAGGGGTTTGGAGAGCGAAGAAGAAGAAGAAGAAGGGGGGGCCATGGTAATGGAGGAAGAGAGGAGGTGATGGTGCATGTTAGAGAAAAAGGGTGGGTGGTGGGGTGCGGGAGAGCAGGGGGTGGGGTGGTCATGAGGGGGAGGGGTTTTGTTTTTCAGGTGGAAAAGAGGAAGAGGAAAGTGCGTATGATAGTATATTGTAGTGCACGTTAGTGGCGTATGTTATCATTCGATCAATTACAAAATTTTGCCACTTTAATAATTGTCCAATAATTCTAAAAAGGAAATATAATTGTCCAATAATTAAGCGTGATTTCTTTTTCATAAGAGTTCTGTCGTTGTTTTCTTCATTCGCAACTCTAAAATATACTAGTAATATTTATAAACCTCTACATGTATTCCTTATAATTCTTGTAAAAGAAGATTCTTGGAATTTATGGCTAAGAATTCCAATCTATGTAATAAAAGAATCCATGAGAAACTTGCTTGGTATTTCAATTACGTAATATATTGGGATACACTCTTTTTAATACTGAAAAGTAAGTGAAGCTTTCATTTCTTAAAATTAAAATAATTTTTTTTATCCAAATCTCACTACTAAGCAAGCCGACAACCACAAAATAACTACACATTTTAATTTTAAAAGCATGATATATTGAGTTTAACAGTAAAAAAATTCTCATAAATAACCAAAACGAATAACTTTTGTTTGCAATAAATTTTCAACATACGAAAAATAAACTGCAACTACAAAAGAATAAAGTGATTTATTGATAAACATTGCGCGTTACAACTTTGTTTATCCCTTGATACTTCCTCCAAATTGTTCTCCGTGGTTCGAGAGCTGGATCAACGTATTTCTCGAATGTAGGATGGGCAGACCTCCTGGGGATGTATTTGATCTCCAACTTCTTGAACTATTTGATTGTCAAGAAGTATCCGGTCATAATTTGATCTCTTTGTGAATATCCCAAGAGTTTATGAAAATTTTGAGACCCCTCTTCAAAAGGAATATGTGACCTTTTTTATAGGTATGTGGTAGGGTTTAGGGTAGGGTAACCTTCAAGTAACTCTATTAGACTCCTAGGATTTCAAGAGTCTTGTAATATCTTAAATTTAGGATTTAGCTTGATCCTTTAAAATTTCGATGTCTACAAATGCCCCATACTTCAAGGTTTGTCGGGGTGTAGGCTTGCCGAAATTTGAAGACGAGACTTGAAGTACTCGACAATTGCAACAAAAATTTTTGAAACTTGGAGTTTTCGATTTATAGGAGGAAGAGATGGAGGACGGAACTGGTCCCACTAGGCGTGCCAATTTGTTTGTAATAAATTTGTGCAGAAAAATAAAATTGCAATCACAAACAACTATAAAGAAAAATGATTTTATTGATAAACATTGCGGGTTACAACTCTGTTTATCCCTTGATTCTTCTCTCCCGATTATCTCCGTGATCCGAGGGCTGGATCAACGTATTTCTCGAATGTAGGATGGGCAGACCTCCTGGGGATGTATTTGATCTCCAACTTCTTGAACTATTTGATTGTCAAAAAGTATCCGGCCATAATTTTATCTCTTTGTGAATATCCCAAGAGTTTATGGGAATTTTGAGACCCCTCTTCAAAGGGAATATGTGACCCTTTTTATAGGTATGTGTTAGGGTTTAAGGTAGGGTAACCTCCAAGAAACTCTGATAGACTCCTAGGATTTTAAGAGTCCTGTAGTATCTTAAATTTAGGATTTAGCTTGATCCTGTAAAATTTCGATGTCTACAACTGCGAATCAAATAAAAAATCCCCAAAGATTCGGGTGTCATCGAGTACATGAGTTGCTAAATGACAACATAGACGAAACTTCTAATACAACTGTCTGGAACGGAAGAACAGTACTAAATAAACTGAAAAAGGAGAGTCGAGGTCTGCAGACACCAAAGCAGCTACTTCAAAAGTCTCCAAGCAGGTACTAGTCTGAGTCTAGCAACCACGGGGTCCAGATGTACCTGGATCTGCACACAAAGTGCAGAGTGTAGTATGAATACAACCGACCCAATATACTCAATAAGTAACAGGACTAACCTTGGGTCGAAAGTAGTGACGACTCATGTAGGTACAATCCAAATATAGATAATAACAATACAAATATGATAGGAAAATGACAGCAACAACTCAGAGAAAATCTCATAATCAGTTGTACACAGTACAGAAACGTTAACATGCTTTCAAGTTCAGTAGTTTAGGCTCAATACTGGTAAAATATTGCAAGTGTAGCTAACATGAGGAATGTCACATCTCTATGTCTACATGTCAAATATGCATGTCACATGTAACACAACACAAAAACAAACGCATATATTCATGCTCTCAGAGTATTCAACCTCACTCAGCACGCTCAATCACTCGCACTTGGCACCCACACTCAACGGTACCTGCTCATTTCTAGTATGTCAGACTCCGGAGGGGCGGATTCTGCCCAAGCACTAATATAAGCCAAGATGGCATGCCGCGACGTGTAACCTGATCCCATCATAATCAATAAAGCCTGTTGCGGCGTGCAGCCTGATCCCATAAATATCACTCACAATCAGGTCATCAGCCCCACTCAGTCATCAATCTCTTCCGTCTCTCGGGCTCACAGATCTCATGCCAATCAGCCCAAACAATGGTACATGATGTAACAATAAATTATAACATAGACTAAGATATGATATGTAAATGATGAAAGAGACTGAGTACATAACTGCACTTTAAGTAAATAACTCAAGCAGAAACGACCTCTGTGGGTCCCAATTGTACCAACATATAGCCTAAACATGATTTCTATTAAGGGTCACAACTCAATTTCTCTAACACATGGAGATCACATGAATAATAACAAGTTTGGTAAATATAAAATTCCACGGAATCAACTGAGTCACAATTACTGCGGTGCACGCCTACACGCCCATCACCTAGCATGTGCGTCACCTCAACACCAGTCACATAACACGTAGTTCAGTGATTTATACCCTCGGTATCAAGTTTAGAAGTGTTACTTACCTCGAACTGCGCAAACCTCTACTCCAACAAGCCCTTACCTCGCGAATCGGCCTCCGAATGATTCGAATCTAGCCACAAACAACTTAATACAATCAATACCAGTTATAGGAATCAATTCCATTCGATAAAGTTAAGTTCTTTAACAAAAGTCAAAAAGTCAACCCAAAAAGTCAATCCCGGGCCCACGTCTCGAAATTCTATAAAATTTAAAAAATCCAAATATCCATTCAACAACGAGTCCAACCATATAAAATCATCCAATTTTGACCATAAATCGCCTTTTAAATCTCCAAAATTTTGTTTATGAAGTTTCACAAATTTTTCAATTCAAAACACTAATTAAATGACAAAAACAACGATAGATTCGTGTATAATAGCCAAATCCGAGTTAGAATCACTTACGTCGATGATTTTCTTGACAATTCCTCTAAAAGTCGCCATAAACCGAGCTCTCTAGATCAAAAGATGAAGAATGAAATTAAACCCTTGAATTCACCCTTTTCTACCCAGCAATCTCGCACCTGCGGTTCACTAAACCTATTCTGCGGTCCTGCAGGTGCGGCCAAAATTTCGCTTTTGTGGTCTCCCACAAGATCCCCTGGCTTCTCTTTTGCGAACCAGACTCCGCTTCTGCTGCGGAGTCGCACCTGCCACCTCGGCTCCGCTTCTGCGGAGACTCCTGCCCCTCGCCACATTTGCATCTATGCTCCACTTCCTGCAGATGAGGATAAATTCTCGCACATGTGCATCCCCTCAGCCAAAATGAAATTCGCACCTGCGATTCCATGACCGCTTCTGCGGTCGCGCACTTGCAACCAATTATTCGCAGGTGCGATCGCACCAGACATGTAGTTTTTCAGCACTTCCTCAAGTCCAAACTCCAATCTGAATCACTCCCGAGGACCTCGGAACTCCATCCAAACCTACCTATAAAACACGATACGAATTTAGTCAAAACCTCAAATCACATCAAACAACATAAAAAACACGAATCGCGCCCTAGTTCAAGCCTAATAAAATTAATGGATTTTTAACTTCTACAATCGGTGTCGAAACCTATCAAACCAACTCTGATTGACCTCAAATTTGCACACAAGTCATAAATGACACAACGGTCAACTTCTGAAACTAAAATCCGAGCCCGGTAACAACAACGTCAATTCTCGGTCAAACTTCTCAACTCTCCAAACTTCACTTTTTTCAACTCTCGCCAATTCAAGCCAAAATCATCTACAGACCTTCAAATCAATATCCGGACAAGCTGCAAAGTCCAAAATTACCATACGGAGCTAACGGAACCATCAAAATTCCTTTCCGTGGTCATTTATACATGAGTCAACATTCGGTGAACCCTTACAACTTAAGCTTCCAACCTTGGGACTAAGTGTCCCAATTCATTCCAAAATATCCCCGGAACAAAACCAACCACCTCAGCAAGTCAATTAACAACAAACGAACATAGAATAAGCAGTAAATAGGGGAACAATACTCAAAACGACCAACCAGTTCGTTACAATAATATACGTATAATCGAAAAGACTCCGATGAGAAAGATGTTATTCCTTTCCACAATAAACAATTATGCTGATTTTCTTTTTATCTATGTTTATTGAAATGAATAAAATCCTTTGAACTGGGATCAAATACGTTAATTTGTTTATTTATTTTCATTAAAATGAATAAGAAACATTCTCCTTCCCAACAATCAAAATTTTGAGATTCTACATAAAGGTATAAGTGCATGAAACTCCCATTTTCAAGCCTTTGATGATTCGTACATGTTTTATTATCTCCATACCTGTTGAATCAAGTCACAGCATGATTTTGAAGATTGACAAATGCCAACTCAGTTGAACCAGGTTCATCAGGGCAAACATAGTCAAACAGACCCATTGACACGAGAAGCGTCCATGCACAGAAGATAAACATTATCTGTGAACTAAGAGGTTATCTAGAACTAAGAGGTTATCTCCTAAGCGAAAAGGTTGCAAATTGATAAGAAGATGGAGTTTGATTTCAGGAAGGACATAATCGAGATCAAGGAAGTTGAGATAAACTCAAACTCTTCCACCAAGGAAGAGTTGTATTAGAACTGAACGACAATGTCTCAACTACTGATTCTATAAAATGTTGAAGCATTACTGCTGAAAAAATAACACACAAACACATAAATGAAACAAGAACTGAAAGCAAAATTACCAAAGCAATTTGGCAAGCAGAATCCTTGTGCGACACAAAAGCTACTTGAACTAGCTAGAAGAACCAGTTCCATATGTTGTTTTTTGAGGCTAGTTGTTTGTAGTCGGTAATTACATATTGTATCTTTCAGTTTTATCAAGAAGCAATTGTAATAAGTACACACTGTTCAAGTTAGAGTTAACTTGAAGTTTGTCTTAAATAGCTAGAGGCCAGTTTGCCACAAAGGGATTGGAATTAGTCCTTAGGTTTACAAAAAAGTTTATTTTATAAATGCTGTTTGGCTCATTGATATAGTGAAGAGTTTGGGAAAATCCTACTGGGAAGTAGGTCGTGGTTTTTTCACCTTGAGCCAGGTGTTTTTCCACGTAAAAATTGTTGTGTTCTTTAGATTTTATATTTACTTTTTTCGCAAACTGTAGAAGTTGGAACACCAAGAAAAATCAGGTTCTTCTATAACTACAGCACTCGAAAATTGGACACCACACAAATCATCCCTCTTGTGTGGTATTGACGCATAAAAATCAATACCAAAAAAGGTAACTAGTATTACAAGTTAGAAAAAAACTTATCACATCTGGTGCATGAACCAACGTATTAAGTAAATCACATGTGCATTTAAATAAGATTTATATATCAAATGTAATTAATTATATATAATTTCACCTCAATTTATTATTTTATCATGATAAATTAATATTATTTGGTGTATGCATCAGATCGAATTATCTTTTCCATTGTAGAATTTAATGTTATTATTATTGATCGATTTGAGTCTATTCCTTCCGGCATTTAAAGTTGAAGACATAAACCCCAAATTATTACTTTTTATTATAAGATTAAGAAAATTAATTTTCCAATCCTAATCATTAATCGCCTTTCTCTTTCCATAATAATGCTTTGCCGAATTCCTTGTACATTTGGCCAATAGGGAAAGAAGTTGGTAAAAGGAGGAATTGCAAGATTCTTAAGTTCCCTCGCAATTCACAAGTAAGGAATAAGTTGGGCCAATTGGTCGGGTGGATCGGTGGTAGAGGGATTAAGGGAATAATTAATAAGTGTGGTCCTCGAAATCAAGATTATATTAGAATAACGAATTAAATTGTAATAACTTTAGTTAGATTCCATTTATTGGTCCATCTCTTATGAGATTATGTCAAGTGTAATTTGGGTTAGGACCGAATTTATGGACCGAATGTAGAATCACTTCCTCCATTCACTTTAGCATTTACTGCTTTCACACAACTCCCTATATCCACGCTCTATATATTCTTTTTCTTTTGTTTTTTGTGTGGGTGGTGAGAAGAGAAGGATCAAGTTCTTTAATGTTCTGTACATTTATTTATTTTAGTGAAAATGATAAAACAACGTTCAATAAATGGATGAAAAATAGGAGTACTAAAGCTTAAGATGTACCCGGTGACAATATAAAAGTTAAGGCGGTTTATCCATTGATTTGTTCGGTTTTGAATGTTATTGGCTCGATTTATCAATTATCGATATGTAAATGTACTAAACTCACAAGTGAATTATTAAGATGTTAATTATTAGTTATCGATTAATCGGCTAGCAATAATTAACGTTAAGCTTACATTTTTCAAACACCAGTAAATTTGCAATATAATATAATAGTACTGCTACAATTCAAGAAGAAGAAGCAGTCCATTGCAAGCATAATTAACCAGGTTTGGTTCTCGTATTAAAGTAAAGTAAGTAAATTCTGTAGTCAAAATTAATATAAAAGAAGAAAAGCAGTGATACTAATCAGGTTAGTTTCTCTTAGTGATGTGCTTTATCTACTGATTATTGGTTTGCTTTTCACTTATTTTCTGGTTCTGGTTATGCTGTTTTTTGTTCTATGATTTCTATTGATGGTACTGATATATTATCTCTTTTCGTCTTCTTTTTGTCTTCTTGAGCCGAGGGTCTTTCAGAAATAGACCCGCTGCCCCCTTTGGATAGGGGTAAAGTCTGCGTACACAGTACCCTCCCCAAACTTCACTACTGAAATTTCGTTGGGTCGTTGTTCTTTACGGCATATATACTCCCTTCATGTACACTTTGTCATATTGCTACGTACAAAATCTTTTCCCTGCTTGTTCACTTGTCTCACATGCCAAACGAAGAAGCATACCAATATACCAGTAGTGGCAGTTGTGCCAACTGAAAGTCTAAGACTAACGAAAGGAAATAGGAAATAGTGCAAGTCCTAAAGTGTCCGGTAAAAAAGTGAATTTGACTAACAAATTTTATTGAGTTATCAGTTAAACCGTTAGGGGCACTCAAAGAATTGTTAGTCGAACCAATAGGCCAATAGTGTAAAACACAAAATCGTTTACTAACCGTTAATTTTATAACTCCGTACCAATAAATTAATAATATTTTTTTCGATTCGGTCTATCGGTTAAATTGGAATTTACATACCCCTAATAAAAATACTTACTCTAGCTGCCGACAATAAATGGTAAGTAATTTTTATAACATATTAAATTAAACTATGGGATCGTTTGGTTGAGAACAAAATATTTCGAGATTGTAACGCATAGATTAATGACATGATTATTTAGTGCATATACTTTTATAGGTAGATACATTAGATTAAAAATAATATTGCAATTGTGGTAAAACAATTCATAATTACTAATCCACGAATAAAAAAATGAGAAAACATAAGATAAATCTACCATAATTTATTCTGAAATTATAATCCCTTATCCTACCAGCTAAATGAACCCTAATAATATTAATTATTTTTTACATTATTAGTGTGTATAGCTTAAACCAAAAATGTACATTTGAATTACACATGACATACTTTCTTATGGTTCGTCCTAAACAGATGGCTTATGGTTCGTCCTAAACAAGTACCATAACCTTATTCAAACTTAGTCGAGCCTTCAAAACACCCAAATCAACCTTAAAACACCAAGATTACATCGGATTCAAGCCTATGAACTTTGAGATTTCTAAATTTCGCCAAAGATGCCAAAACCATCCAAAACACGCCCGAATGACCTGGAATTTTATACACACATCCAAAATAACACTACGAACCTGTTCCAACTTTCGAAATTCCATTCCGACCCTGATAGCTAATTTTTCTCTGCCGACCGGAAATCGGCAAAAACTCAATTTCGCCAATTCAAGCCTAATTCTACATCGGACATCAAAACCCCATTTCGAACACACTCCTAAGTCCCAAATCGCCTAACGAAGATATCCGAGCCATAAAATATACATTTCGAGGACGTTTACCAATAAGTCAACTCCCAGTTGACTTTTCTAATTATTAAGCCAATTTAAGAGACTAAGTGTCTCAATTCTTACCACAACCACCCCGAACCCGAACCAACCGACCCAACACATCATAATTAGGCTAAAAACACACAATATAGCCGAAACAGGGGAAACGAGGCTAATCTCACGGAACGACCGGCCGGGTCGTTACATCCTCCCCCTCTTAAACAAATGTTCGTCCTCGAGCTGGTCTAGAAACATACCTGGAGTCTCAAATAAGTGAGGAAAAAATCTGCTCCACATCTTTCGCTCGGTCTCCTAGGTGGCATCCTCCACCGAATGTCCTCTCCACTGAACCTTCACTGAAGTTATATCCTTACACCTCAACTTTCAGACCTGACGACCCAAAATAGCCACTTGCTCTACCTCGTACGACATATCACCCTCGAGGTGAACCATGATGATGTCAAGAACATGAGATGGGTCACCAACATACTTCTAGATCATCGAAACATGGAACACCGGATGAATACTCGATAAGCTGGGTGGCAAGGAAAGTCGATAAGCCACCTCTACAATCCTCTTAAGCACCTCAAATGGCCTAATGAACCGGGGACTCAGCTTTCCCCTCTTCTCGAACCTCATAACACCCTTCATGGGTGACACCTTCAGTAGAACCTTCTCCCCAACCATGAAAGACACATCTCGGACCTTCCGGTCCGCATAACTCTTCTGCCTAGACTGCACCGTGTGAAGCCACTCCTGAATCAACTTCACCTTACCCAACGCATCCTGAACCAAGTATGTGCCCAATAGACTAGCCTCGCCCGGCTCAAACCAACCAACCAGAGATCTACACCTCCTACCATATAAATCCTCATAAAGAGCCATCTGTATACTCGACTGATAACTATTATTATGTGGAAACTCCGCGAGTGGCAGAAACTGGGTCCCATGAACCCCCGAAATCAATGACACATGCATGCAACATGTCCTTCAAAATCTAAATAGTACGCTCTGAATGCCCGTCGATATAAGGATGAAACGTTGTGCTCATCTCAACCTGAGTACCTAATTACCTTTGCACGACCCTCCAAAACTGAGATGTGAACTGGGTACCTCTGTCGGAAATGATAGAAACTGGAACCCCATGCAATCAGACAATCTCTCTGATATAAATCTCAGCTAACCGCTCCGAAGAATAAGTAGTACCAACCGGAATGAAGTGCGAGGACTTGGTCAGCCGATTCACAATAAACCATATAGCATCAAACCTCCTCGAAGTCCGTGGGAGCCCAACTACAAAGTCCATGGTGATCTGCTCCCACTTCCACTCCGAAATATCTAATCTCTAAAGCAATCCACCCGGTCTCTGGTGCTCATACTTGATCTACTGACAGTTGAGACATCGAGCCACGAACTCAACAATATCCTTGTTCATCCTCCTCCACCAATAATGTTTTCTCAGATCCTCATACATCTTCGCGGCACCTGGATGGATGGAATGCCGCGAACTATGGGACTCTACTAGAATCAACTCGGAGCCCATCCACATTGGGCACGTAAATCTTCCCTTACATCCTCATGAACCCATCATCACCAATAACCACATCCCTTGCATCACCCCGTCGGACCCTGTCCTGAAGAACGAGCAAGTGTGGATCATCATACTGGCATGATATAATCTGATCATAAAGGGAAGACTTGGAGGCTAAATAAGCCAATCCTCATGGGAGCTCTGATAGATCCAATCTCACCAACTGACCCGCTAAAGCTTGAACATCAAGTGCTAAAGGTCGCTCTGCTGCTGGTATGTAGGCTAGACTCCCCAAACTCTCTGCTCTGTGACTTAGGGCGTCGACCACTATATTGGCCTTCCCCGGATGATAAAGAATAGTGAGGTCATAATACTTGAGAAGGTCCAACCACCTCCTCTGACGCAAATTTAGGTCCTTCTGCTTAAGCAGATGTGCAAACTACGGTGATCAGTGAAAATCTCACAATGCACTCCATACAAATAATGACGCCAGATCTTCACGGCGTGGACAATGGCTGCTAGCTCAAGATCATGCACTGGATAATTCTTCTCGTGCACCTTCAACTGTCTGGATGCGTAGGCAATCACCCTACAGTCCTGCATCAATACTTCTTCACGAACAACTCTCGAGGCATCACAGTAAACTGTATAAAAACCTGAACCCGTAGGCAAAACCAACACCGGAGCTGTAGTCAAAGCTGACTTGAGCTTCTGAAAGCTCTCCTCACACTCTTCCGTCCACCTGAACAGAGCACCCTTCTGGGTTAGTCTTGTCATAGGTGCTGCAATAGATGAGAACCCCTCTACAAAACGGTGATAGTAACCTGCCAAACCAAGGAAACTGTGAATGTTGATAGCTGATGATGGTCTAAGCCAGCTCTGCACCGCCTCTATCTTCTTTAGATCAAACTCAATACTATCGCTGGACAACACGTGCCCCAAGAAAGCTACTGAATCAAACCAGAACTCACACTTCAAAATTTTTGCATAGAACCTCTTCTCCCTCAGAGTCTGAAGCACAAATCTCAAATGCTGCTCATGGTCTTCCCGAGATTGGTAATACACCAAAATGTTATCAATAAACACGATGACGAAAGAGTCAAGATAAGGCCGGAACACACTGTGCATCAAGTGCATAAAGGCCGCTGGGGCATTGGTCAGCCCGAATGACATAACCAGAAACTCATAATGGCCATATCTAGTCCTGAAGGCAGTCTTAGGGATGTCGGCCCCCCGAATCTTCAACTGATGATAGACAGAACACAAGTCAATCTTCGAAAATACCCTGGCACCCCGCAACTGGTCAAACAAGTTATCTATGCGAGGCAAGGGATACCGATTCTTCACTGTAACCTTGTTCAGATGCTTATAATCAATACACATATGCATAAACCATCCTTCTTATTCACGAACAACACAGGTGCACCCAAGGTGATACACTAGGCCGAATGAACCCCTTATCTAGGAGTTCCTGAAGCTAATCCTTTAATTCCTTCAACTCTGCTGGTGCCATACGATAAGGTGGAATAGAAATATATTGAGTGCCTGGCACCAGGTCAATACCAAAATCAATGTCCCTGTCAGGTGGCATGCCTGGTAGGTCTGCAGGAAACACGTCCGGAAAATCACGGACCACCAAAACTGAATCAATAGCGGGAGTCTCACCACTGACATCCCTCACAAAAGCCAAATACGATAAACACCCCTTTTCAACCATAAGCTAAGCCTTTAGGTAAGAAATCACCCTGCTAGGCACATACACAGAAGAACCTCTCCACTCAACCCTCGAAAATCCAAGCATAGCTAAGGTCACAGTCTTAGCGTGACAATCAAGAACAACATGACACAAAGATAGCCAATCCATGCCCAATATCACATCAAAATCAACCATGCTGAGTAACAATAGGTCCACTCGGGTCTCCAAACCCCTAATAGATATCGCACATGACCGATGTACACGGTCCACAACAATAATATTGCCCACCAGAGATGACATATGAACCGATACAACTAGAGACTCACGGGGCGTATCCAAATAATGGGGAAAATATGAAGAAACATAGGAAAACATAGAACCACGGTCAAATAAAGTCAAAGTATCTCGGCGACAGACTGAGACAATACATCTTATCACTACATCAGAGGCCATAGCATCTGGCCTAGATTGAAGTGCATAAATACGAGTCTGGCCTCCATCTGCTCGACCTCCCCCTCTAAGGCGGCCCCTGGCGGTCTGACTCCTACCCCTAACTGTCTGGGCGGGTGGTGAAGTAACTGGAGCCAAAGTCGAGGGCTGGCCCCTCTACTGAGAAGAACCACCAAAATGATGGGGACACTGCCTTCATATGTGCCCAAACTCTCCGCAATCGAAACAACTCCCCGGAGCTGGAGACGGGGACTGAGAGAAACCCCTGACACCAGAATGGCCACTAGAAGAATCATGCATAGAGGAACCCTGAACTGGTGGTGCTCGACCTGCACTCTGGGCTGGAAGGGCACCGAATGAAGAACGGCCAGGCTGAGAACTGCGGGGACCATGCCCTGAAGATACACCACTATAGGCTGGGCGGACTGGCTGAGGAGGCCTGAATGAACAACCTCTACCATGCTGAAACTGCCCTCTGGAAGGAGCACCACTAGAACCACCAGATCCACAAGGCCTCTTGGCCTCCCTCTCCTCCCGCTCCTGGTGGCGAACTGACTCAATATCTCGATCAATATCAACAACCTGCTTGAAGGTAGCACCTAATACCTTCTCCCTAGTTATCAAAAGGCATAGATGATAAGTGAGGCCATCCACGAACCTCATAATCCTCTCCCTATCAGTAGGGACCAACTTGGTGGCATAACGAGCCAACTCTGAAAATCACATCTCATATTGCGTCACTGATAGCTCCCCTTGAAGCAGCTACTCAAACTGCCTGCACTGCTCCTCCCTGTGAGACTGGGGAACATACTTCTCCAAGAATATAGTCAAGAATTGCTGCCATGTGAGGGGTGCTGCACCAATAGGCCTACGCCTCTCGAAGGACTCCCACCAAGTAAAAGCAGCCCCATCAAACTGATAAGTAGCAAACGAGACCCCACTGGTCTCCAGAATCCCAGCAGTACGAAGCATCCTCTAACACTTATCCAGAAAACCCTGGGCATCCTCACCCTCAGCACCACTGAATGTCGGAGGCTGAAGTCGTCCGAATCTCTCCACCCTACACTACTCATCATTTGGCATAGATGGAACCAAGAATCCTGAACTGGAGCAACCGGCTGGGTTGGAACTGGCCCCGGTGTCTGAAGGCCCTGAGTAACCTGCTCAGGTGTCCGGGCAGCTGGAGTCCGAGTGCCTCCCCCGGCCCGAGAAGTAGCAACAATAGAAGATACAACAACTGCCTGGGCAAGGCTAGTACATACTGTCAACATCTGAGCCAGGGTCTTCTGAAGACCAGGAATACCAATGGGCACTGCCGGTGCCTGAGCCTGTCCCGCTAGAATATCTGTGGCCGGAACCTGATCCTGAATGGTAGGTGGACCCTCTGGTGCTAATTCGGCTGCTGCACAGGCTAGTCCCCTACCTCTGCCACAGCCTCGACCGCCGCCTCGACCTCTCGCTGGTCTAGCTGGTGTCTGGTCACCCTGATCGATAGCGCGAGTCCTCACCATCTGTCAGAGAATGAAAAAATTGAAGTTTAGATTTCTAGAATCAACAAAATGGCACGACATAATTCAAGAAAATGAGATTTTTCCTAACGGTTCTACAACCTCTCGAAGATAAGTACAGACGTCTCCTTACCGATCCACAAGACTCTACTAAACGTGCTCATGATCGTTGAGTCCTATGTAACCTAGGCTCTGATAACAACTTGTCACGACCCCAAATCCTAAACCGGCCGTGATGGCGCCTATCGTGGAACTAAGCTAGCCAATTCACATATTTATAGTTTCTTTCCAAAAATCCAAACTCATTTTCAAGCATTTCATAAAGTATATAGAATTTGCTAAATCCATTAGGCAAAATAAACAGTTAACAATCTAAACCATACCCAAAATACGGAGTCAACATGTCATGAGCATCTAAGAAATATGCCAAAGGATATACTATTATAATACAAAACCTCCGAATGAATAACTAGATACAACATAAGAAAGGAAAATAGATATGCTGGGGGCGCTAAACAACTACCTCTATAACCCTAACTCTGGCTCCACACGGAATAGATGGCTAACGCTCAGTATCAACACCTGTATCTGCAGATGGGGTTGCAGAGAGTAATGTGAGTACGCCAACTCAATAGTAATGAAAATAAATCAAGTCTAAGCGGTAAGAAACACATAAAAATCAATATCATCAGTTCAAAATATGCACAACCTTTCTTTCCAACAATATATACATAGATATGTGAAATCAACATGCTTTAAAAGCCAAGTTCAGTAAAATCCTTTGTAAAATGTGTTTTCCAACAACTTCAAAAATAAAAATAACCAAAGGATTTAGTATAAAATGAAATAAATCATACGTAGCCCCTCGGGTTAAAACATGAATCATAACTCGCCCCTCGAGCAGAACATCACTCAGCACCTCATAGCCACTTAGTATCAGCCCCTCAGGAACCTCACTATCACTCATGCCTCCCAATCACTCATCACTCGACACTCGGCACTCAGCACTCAGCACTCAGTAGGTACCTGCGCTCATTGGGGGTGTGTACATACTCCGAAGGGGATCCTGCAGCCCAAGTGCTAATATCAAGCCACCTCGTGGCGTATGATATCCTCACAATCAGGCCCTCGGCCTCAATCAGTCAGAACCTCTCAAAAGCCCCTCGGGCATATCAGTAAAACGAGTACTCAACCCAAAATATCATTTTATTTCTCAAAATAGTGTAAATAAGGCTGAGTTTCGAAAACAGTTAAGCACAACATGATTGAGTGTAAACCATAAATCAACAGTGAGGAAATAGCAGTAAAAAGCCCCCAAAGGGTCTAAATAAGTCAGCACGAGGCCCCAAACATGGCTTATAGCCCAAATATAGCAATGGTCTTTGGAACACAATTTAACATATGATTTAGAGTAAAATACGCAACTCAATAGTTGCCGCGTAGAGGACCAAGTCCAATTCAAAAATAAGTGCGCGCCACATACTTGTCATCCGATATGTGCGTCATTCTAAAAATAGTGAGAAATATGAAGTCCGGGGTTTCATACCCTCTGGAGAAGATTTATAACCATTACTCACCTATATCGGGTCACAATACTAGTCCGCGATGCTCTTTCCCCTCAAATTGTCTCCCTATTTCTCCGAATCTAACCAAAACCAGATTAACATCATCAATATACGCTAAAGGAACACAACCTAATCAAAAACTATCAATTTATACAAAAATCTCGAAATTCGGCCAAACCTGATCCCTGCGGCCACATCTCAGAATTCGATAAAATTTACATCACTAGAATCCTCGTCCTCCCACAATTCTATACATACCAAGAACACTAAAATCGTACCACAATTTCCCACTCAAATCCTCAAAAGAAAATTCCAATTTCCATGCACCTTTCTTCCCCAAATTTGGGTTTAATTTCAATAATTTTCCGGTTTAATTACTTAGAGAATGATATAGAAACGATTTATGAAGTTGGAAACTTTACCTCCAAGAGAGACCCTTTGATTTCTTCTTCAAATCCTCTTAATTAGCTCTCAACCCGCTTGACAATGGAGGAAAATGATGAAAAACTTCGCAACAATGGGCTTTAAAACATTCTGCCCAGCACTTAAAATCCCTTCAGTGCGATCACGACTCCAGCCAAGCGATCGTGATGCACAAACTAGCTAACTCAATGCGATCGCATACCAATACACGTGATCGTATAGAACAACTCTTCTCCCCACACACACGCCTCAGAACCTCTACGCGATCGCACCACACCAACACTATCACAGTGCTTTACTTGACCAACTTATGCGATCGCAAACCTAACCACACGATGGCATAGAACAAAATTCCTGACCCACTCTTTTACTCTAGGCGATCGCGGATGAATCCACGCGATTGCAATAAAGAAACCACTGCTGCTAAAACACCAAAAAACAACAGACTCCTTAAGACCAAAATGTGCCCGTTTGAGCATCCGAAATACACCCGAGGCCCCCGGGACCACAACCAATCCTACCAACACACCCCATAACATCATCCAAGCTTACTCTAGCCTTCAAAACACAAAACAAAACATGAAAACACCAAAATTACATCAAATTCAAGCCTATGAACTTTGAAACTTCTAAATTTCGCCAATGATGCCGAAACCAATCAAAACACATCCGATTGACCTGAAATTTTGCACACACATCCAAAATGACATTAAAAACCTGCTCCAACTTCCGGAATTCATTCCGACCCTGATAGCCTATTTTCCACTGCCGACCGGAAATCGCCAAAAACTAACTTTCGCCAATTCAAGCCTAATTCTACACCGGACATCGAAACTTCGTTCCGAACACACTCCTAAGTCCCAAATCACCTAACGAATCTATCCGATCCATAAAATATGCATCCCGAGGTCGTTTACCAATAAGTCAACTCCCAGTTGACTTTTTCAACTATTAACCTAATTTAAGAGACTAAGTGTCTCAGTTCTCACCACCACCACTCCAAACCCGAACCAACTGACCCAACACAACATAAATAGGCTAAGAAAAATATGATACAATAGAAACGAAGCTAATCTCACGGAACAACCGGCCGGGTCATTACAGCAAAATTGATCGCAAATCCAGCCTTTGGTAATTTGATCATAACGTTTTGTAGGAATGTCCAAATGATGAATGGTTTGAAGCGTTAGAAACTAGACTCAAAGATATTTCATATTATAGGTTGTTAATCACATAAAACCACATATATATGTATATATTCTCGTCCAAAATTTGAACTTGTGCGTACTCATTTGAAATTTTAGCCTATTATGTAATTTTCCAACTTGACTTAGACTTAGGCCTCTCCTTAGAACCCACATTATTTATAATATGAATTATACAATTATTACCATATCCAATTGATGTCCATCATATCAATATCACATAAAATATTATAATTAACTTACTTGACTGTAACGACCCGGCCGGTTATTCTGTGAGATTTACCCCGTTTCCCCTATTTTTGCATTTGTCATATATTGCTAGCATGTTTTTGTTATGTTGGGTCAGTTGGTTTGGGGCTGGAGTGGTCATGTTGAGAATTGATGCATTTAGTCTCTCAAAGTAGCCTAATAGTTGAGAAAGTCAGCTGAGAGTTGACTTATTGGTGAACGACCTCAGAATGTGGATTTTATGGCTCGGATAGATTCTTTAGAAGATTTGGGACTTAAAACGAAGTTTTGATGTCCGATGTAGAATTAGGCTTGAATTGGCGAAAGTTAGTTTGTTACGATTTTCGATCGGCCGTGGAAAATAGGTTATCGGGGTCGGAATGGGATTCCAGAAGTTGGAATAGGTCCATAATATCATTTTGGGTATGTGTGCAAAATTTCAGGTCAATCGGAGGTGTTTTGGTTAGTTTCATCGTAGTTGGAGAAATTTGGAAATTTCAAAGTTCATAGGCTTCAATTTGATGTAATTTTGGTGTTTTATGTTGTTTTTGGTGTTTCGAAGGCTCGACTAAGTTTGAATGATGTTATGGGGTGTGTTGGTAGGATTGGTTGAGGTCTCGGGGGCCTCGGGTGTATTTCAGATGCTCAAACGGGCACTTTTTGGCCTTAAAATGACTGTTGTTTTTTGGTGTTTTAGCAGCAGTGAATCTTTCAATGCCATCGCGTGGACTCATCCGCGATCGCGTAGAGTAAAAGAGTGGGGCAGACATTCTGTTCTATGCAATTGCGTGGTTAGGAATACGATCGCGTAGGTTGGTCAGATAAGGCAGTGCGATCGCGTAGAGGATTCTGAGGCGCGTGTGTGAGGTGGAAAGTTGTTTTGTGCGATCGCGTGTATTAGTTTACGATCGCAATTAGTTGGCTGGTCTGTGCATTGCGATCATGTGTCTAATGTCACGATCGCACCGAGGAAATTAGATGGCTGGGCAGAATGTTTTAAAGGCCATTTGTGTGAGAATAGTTAATTTTCCTCCATTATTGAACGAGTTGGGAGGTCTTTCAGAGGATTTGAAGAGGAAACCGAAGGGAATTAAACCGTAAGTAATTAAACCGTAAAATTTTTGGAATTAAACCCAAATTTGGGGAAGAAGGGTGCATGGAAATTGGAATTTTCTTTTGAGGATTTGAGTGGGCAATTGTGGTCCGATTTTAGTGTTCTTGGTATGTATAGAATCGTGGGAGGACGAGGATTCTAGTGATGTAAATTTTATTCAATTTCGAGACGTGGGCCCGGTGCTTAGGTTTGGCCAAATTTCGATATTCTTGTATAATTTGATAGTTTTCGATTGGGTTGTTTTCCTTTAGTATATTGATGATGTTAAACTGGTTTTGGCTAGATCGGAGCAATCGGGAGCCAATTTGAGGGTCAAAAGCATAGCGGACTAGTGTTGTGGCCCGATAGAGGTAAGTAATAGTTATAAATCTTGTCCTGAGGGTATGAAACCCCGGACTGCATATTTCTCACTGATTTTAGAATGGCGCACATGTTGGATGACGAGTATGTGGCGCACACTGAGTTTTTTTGGATTGGACTAGGTCCACTCCGCGGCAACTAATGAGTTGCATATTTTACTCAAAACCTTATGTTAAATTATGTTCTAAAGATTGTTGAAATATTTGGGCTATAAGCCGTGTTTGGGGCCTCGTGCCGATCTGTTTAGACCCCTTGGGGGATTTTTACTACTGCTTTCCCCACTATTTATTGATGATTTCACTCAGCCACATTGTGCTTACTGTTTTAAATACTCAGCCTGATTTACTCTACTTTGAAATTTTAAAAATGATGTTTTTTTTACTGATTTGCCCGAGGGGCTTTTGAGAGGTTCTGCTGAGTGAGGCCGAGGGCCTGATTGTGAGGATATGATACGCCACAAGGTGGATTGATATTAGCGCTTGGGCTGAAGGAGCCCCTCCGGAGTTTGCACACACCCCTAGTGAGCGCACCGAGTGCTGAGTGCCGAGTGCCGAGTGCCGAATGACGAGTGATTGGGAGGCATGAGTGACTGTGAGGTGCTGAGTGACTGATTACGAGTGATGGTGAGGTATGCCCAATGGGCTGATTATGAGTGACTGTGAGGTGCTGAGTGACTGATTACGAGTGATGGTGAGGTATGCCCAATGGGCTGATTATGAGTGACTGTGAGGTGCTGAGCGACTGATTATGAGTGACTCTGAGGCATGCCCGAGGGGCTAATTATGATACATGATTTTTCCCTAGGGGATACTTATGATTTTACTACTTTCACTCTTAACTTATGAAATGTGTTTTGCCCAAGGGGCCTCTATGTGATTCATTTCATTTTCACACTAAATCTTTCAGCTTGGAGCTGTTGAAAATAAACACTTTTCAAAGGACTTTTCTGAGGTTGGTTTTAAGGCATGACAATTTCATATATCTATGTTTATACTGTTGCAAAGTAAGGATGTGCATATTGTGAATTGATGACATTGATTTTTATGTGTTTCCTTACCACTTTGGCTTGATTTATTTTCATTACTACTGAGTTGGCGTACTCACATATCTCCCTGCACCCCTGTGTGCAGATTCAGGTGCAGATACTGAGCATTAGCTATCTTTTACGTGCAGAGCCAGAGTGTGGGATATAGAGGTAGCTGTGCAGCATCTACAACATCTCTGTTTTCCCTTCTTGTTGTAGCTAGCTATTCATCCGGAGGTTTTGTATTATAATAGTATACCTTTGGCTTATTTTCTAAGATTCTCATGACATGTTGGCTCCGGGTTTTGGGGTTGCTGGCACTGTAATTTGGCCTAATGTACTTAGTAAACTCTGTATATTTTATGAAATGCTTGAAATTTAATTGGGATTTTGAAAGAAATTGTGAACATGTGATTATTGGCTAGCCTAGTTCCACGATAGGCGCCTTCACGACCGATTTAGGATTTGGGGTCTTGACAGTTTGGTATCAGAGCAGTAGGTTACCTAGGACTCAACGGTCATGAGCAGGTTTAGTAGAGTCTTGCGGATCGGTTCGGACACAACTGTACTTAACTTCGAGAGGCTGCCGAACTCTTAGGAAACATTTCTATCCTTCTTGAACTCTTTCGTGCTAATCTATTGATTCTTGAAATCTGAACTTACGCTGTTTCATTCTCTCACAGATGGTGAGGACACGCCATACCGATCATAGTGACCAGTCACTAGCTAAACCAGCGAGAGGTCGAGGCCGTGGTAGAGGTAGGGGTCCACCCCGCGCAGCAGCCGGGGTAGTACCATAGGATCCCCTAACCGATCAGGATCAAGTTCCCGCCGATGGTGTTCCAGCGGGACAGGCTCAGGCACCAACAGTGCCTATGGTTATTCCGGGTCTTCAGGAGACCCTGTCACAGATATTGACAATGTGCACCAGTTTGGCTCAGGTAGTCGCTATGTCTTCTACTACCACCACAGCTCAGGCGGGGGGAGGCAATCAGACTCCAGCTGCCCGGGCACCTGAGCAGGCTGCACGGAGTATTCAGGCACCGGAGCAGCCCCAGGTCAGCCAGTTGCTCCGGCCCAGGATTATGTGGTCCCTGCTATGCCTGAGGACGAGCAGCGCAGGTTGGAGAGGTTCAACAGACTTCAACCTCCGACTTTCAGCGGTACAGAGGGCGAGGATGCCCAGGGGTTTCTAGATAAGTGCCAGAGGATACTACGTACTGCGGGTATTTTGGAGACCAGTGGGGTCTCATTTGTTACATTTCAGTTTTCAGGTGCTGCCTTTACTTGGTGGGAGTCATCCGAGAGGCGTAGGCTAGTTGGTTCAACACCTCTCACCTGGAAGCAGTTCTCCACGATCTTTTTGGAGAAGTATGTTCCTCAGTCCCACAGAGAGGAGCAACACAGGTAGTTTGAGCAGCTGCGCCAGGGAGAGTTATCAGTTACTCAGTACGAGATGAGTTTTTTCGAGTTGGCTAGGCATGCTTCTGGGATTGTCCCTACTGATAGGGAGAGGGTGAATAGGTTTGTAGATGGTCTTTCTTATCAGCTTCGACTATTTATGACTCGGGAGAGAGTATCAGGTGCTTCATTCGAGCAGGTTGTTGACATAGCACAAGATATTGAGTGCGTTCGCCACCAAGAGCGGGAGGAGGGAGGCCAAGAGGCCTCGTGGTTTGGGCAGTTCTAGTGGTGCTCCCTTCAGGGGGCAGTTTCAGCAGGGTAGGGGCCGTTCATTCACGCCTTCTCAGTCAAGCCGCCCAGCATATAGTGGTGCATCTTTGGGGCATGGGCCCCGTGGTTATCAGTCAGGCCTTACTTCATTTGGTGCCCTCCTAGCTTATATTTCAGCTCAAGCACCCCCAGTTCAGATTTCTTCTATGCATGAGTATTCTAGTGGCCGTTCGGGTGCAAGGGGTTTCTATCAGTCCCCGCCTCCAGCTCCAGGGAGTTTTTTAGAGTGTGAAGAGTTTGGGCACGTGTGGAGGCAGTGTCCCCGCCGTTCCGGTGGATCTTCTCAGCAGAGGGGCCATCCCTCGACTTCAGCTCCAGTTACTTCACCACCCGCCCAGACAGCTAGGGGTGGTAGTCAGTCAGCTAGAGGCCTCCCTAGAAGGGGAGGTCGAGCAGGGGGAGTTCAGGCTCACATGTATGCATTTCCAGCCAGGCCATATGCTATGGCCTCAGATGCCGTGATCGCAGGTATTGTCTCAGTCTGTTGCCGAGATGCCTTGGATTTATTTGACCCTAGTTCTACATATTCCTATGTTTCTTCATATTTTGCCTGTTTTCTGGATATGCCCCGTGAGTCTCTAGTCACCTCTGTTCATGTGTCGACTTTGGTGGGCGATACTGTTGTTGTAGACCGTGTGTATCGGTCGTGCATGATATCTATTGGGGATCTGGAGACCCGAGTGGACCTACTGTTACTCAGCATGGTCTATTTTGATGTGACACATGGTACGAGATGAGTTTTTGGAGAAGTATGTTCCTAAGTCCCACAGAGAGGAGAAATGCAGGCAGTTTGAGCAGCTGCGCTAGGGAGAGTTATCAGTTACTCAGTACGAGATGAGTTCTTTTGAGTTGGCTAGGCATGCTTCTGAGATTTTCCCTACTGATAGGGAGAGGGTGAGGAGGTTTGTAGATGGTCTTTCTTATCAGCTTTGACTATTTATGACTCGGGAGAGAGTATTAGGTGGTTCATTCGAGCAGGTTGTTGACATAGCACAAGATATTGAGTCCGTTCTCCTCCAGGAGCGGGATGAGGGAGGCCAAGAGGTCTCTCACCTGGCAGCAGTTCTCCATGATCTTTGGGCATGGATTGGTTATCTCCGTGCCATGCGATCCTTGATTGTCACGCTAAGACCGTGACCTTAGCTATGCCAGGGTGTCCGAGGGTTGAGTGAAGAGGTTCTTCTGAGTATATGCCTAGCAGGGTGATTTCCTACCTGAAGGCTTAGCGCATGGTTGAGAAAGGGTGTTTATCTTATTTGGCCTTTATGAGGGATGTCGGTGGTGAGACTCCCGCTATTGATTCAGTTCCTATGGTCCGTGACTTTTCAGATGTGTTTCCTGCAGACCTGCCAGGCATGCTACCTAACAGGGATATTGATTTTGGTATTGACTTGGTGTTAGGCACCCAGCTTATTTCTATTCCACCTTATCGTATGGCACCAACGGAGCTAAAGGAATTGAAGGAGAAGCTTCAGGAACTCCTGGATAAGGGGTTCATTCGACCTAGTGTGTCACCTTGGGGTGCACCGGTGTTGTTCGTGAAAAAAAAGGATGGGTCCATGCGTATGTGTATTGATTATCGACAGCTGAACAGGGTTACGGTGAAGAACCGGTATCCCTTGCCCTGCATTGATGATTTGTTTGACCAGCTTCAGGGAGCCAGAGTATTTTCCAAGATTGACTTGAGATCTGTGTATCATTAGTTGAAGATTCGGGATTTTGACATTCTGAAGACTTCTTTCAGGACCAGATATGGTCATTATGATTTCTTGGTTATGTCATTTAGGCTGACCAATGCCCCAACTGCGTTCATGCAATTGATGAACATCGTGTTTCAGCTTTACCTTGATTCTTTCGTCATTGTGTTCATTGATGACATCCTGGTTTATTCTCGTAGCCAGGAAGAGCATGCTCAACATTTGAGAGTTGTGTTACAGAGGTTGACGGAGGAGCAGCTTTATGCAAAATTCTCCAAGTGTGCTTGGTTCGGTAGCTTTCTTGGGGCACGTGGTGTCTAGTGAGGGTATTCAGGTTGATCCGAAGAAGATAGAGGCGGTGCAGAGTTGGCCCAGACCGTCCTCAGCTACAGAGTTAGGAGTTTTCTTGGTTTGGTAGGATATTACCGTCGCTTTGTGGAGGGATTCTCTTCTATTGCTTCGCCTTTGACCATATTGACCCAGAAGGGTGCTCCATTCAGATGGTCTGATGAGTGTGAGGAGAGCTTTTCAGAAGCTCAAGTCAGCATTGACCACAGCTCCGGTACTAGTTTTTCCTACTGGTTCGGGTTCTTACACAGTCTATTGTGATGCTTCTAGAGTTGGTTTGGGAGCGGTGTTGATGCAGGACGGTAGGGTGAAAGCCTACACGTCTAGACAATTGAAGGTGCACGAGAAGAATT
Organism: Nicotiana knightiana; assembly: GCA_005239525.1. Taxonomy (NCBI): domain Eukaryota; kingdom Viridiplantae; phylum Streptophyta; class Magnoliopsida; order Solanales; family Solanaceae; genus Nicotiana; species Nicotiana knightiana. The sequence continues at coordinate 59,983 of ML389437.1, forward strand.
ATCCAGTGCACGATCTTGAGTTAGCTACCATTATTCATGCCTTGAAGATTTGGCGACATTATTTGTATGGAGTGCAGTGTGAGATTTTTACTGACCATCGTAGTTTGCAATATCTGCTGAGGTAGAAGGACTTGAATTTGCATCAAAAGAGATGGTTAGAGCTTCTCAAGGATTATGACCACACTATCTTATATCATCCAGGGAAGGCCAATGTAGTGGCTGATGCATTGAGTTGTAGAGTAGAGAGTTTGGGGAGTCTAGCCTACCTTCCAGTAGCATAGCGGCCATTAGCCCTTGATGTTCAGGACTTAGCGGGTCGGTTGGTGAGATTGGATCTATCAGAGCCCCGCGGGTATTGGCTTGTGTAGCCTCCAGGTCTTCTCTTTACGATCATATTAGAGCACGCCAGTATGATGATCCATATTTGATTGTTCTTCAGGACATGGTCCGTCGCGGTGATTCCAGGGATGTGGTTATTGGTGATGATGGGGTCATGAGGATGCATGACTGAATTTGCGTGCCCAATGTAGATGGGATTCGATATTTGATTCTAGCTGAGGCCCATAGTTCGAGGTATTCCATCCATCCAGGTGCCGCAAAGATGTATCAGGATTTGAGGCAGCATTATTGGTGGAGGAGGATGAAGAAAGATATTGTGGAGTTTGTGGCTCGGTGTCTCAACTGTCAGTAGGTCAAGTATGAGCACCAGAGACCAGGTGGATTTCTTCAGAGATTTGATATTTAATATTTCGGAGTGGAAGTGGGAGCGGATCACCATGGACTTTGTAGTTGGACTCCCACGGACTTCGAGGAGGTTTGATGATATATGGGTTATTGTGGATTGGCTGACCAAGTTCGCGCGCTTCATTCCTGTTGGTACTACTTATTCTTCGGAGAGGTTAGCTGAGATTTATATCAGGGAGATTGTCCGATTGCATGGGGTTCCAGTTTCTATCATTTCTGACAGAGGTACTCAGTTCACATCTCAGTTTTGGAGAGCCGTGCATAGAGAATTGGGTACTCATGTTGAGTTGAACACAACATTTCATCCTTAGACCGACGGGCAGTCGGAGCGTACCATTCAAATTTGGGAGGATATGTTGCATGCTTGTGTGATTGAATTTGGTGGTTCATGGGACCACTTTCTGCCACTAGCAGAGTTTCATATAATAACAACTATCAGTCAAGTATCCAGATGGCTCCGTATGAGGCTTTATATGGTAGGAGGTGCAGATCTCCGGTTGGTAAGTTTGAGCCGGGCGAGGCTAGGCTAGGCTATTGGGCACAGACTTGGTTCAAGATGCGTTGGGCAAGGCAAAGTTGATTCAAGAGAGGCTTCGCATGGTGCAGTCGAGGCAGAAGAGTTATGCGGACCGGAAGGTCCGAGATGTATCTTTCATCGTTGGGGATAAGGTGTTGCTAAAGGTGTCACCCATGAAGGGTGTTATGAGATTCGGGAAGAGGGGGAAGCTGAGTCCCAGGTTCATTGGGCCATTTGAGGTGCTTCAGAGAGTTGGGGAGGTGGCGTATAGGCTTGCTATGCCTCCCAGTCTATCGAGTATTCATCCGGTATTCCATGTTTCGATGCTCCGGAAGTATGTTGGTGACCCATCTCATGTTTTGGACTTCAGCATGGTTCAGTTCGAGGGTGATATGTCATATGAGGTAGAGCCAGTGGCTATTTTGGGTCGACAGGCCAGGAAGCTGAGGTCTAAGGATATAGTTTCAGTGAAGGTTTAGTGGAAAGGGCAGTCGGTGGAGGATCCCACCTGGGAGACCGAGCGGGAGATGTGGGACAGATATCCTCACTTATTCGAGACTCCAGGTATGGTTCTAGACCCGTTCGAGGACGAACGTTTGTTTAAGAAGGGGGATATAACGACCCGGCCGGTCGTCCCATGAGATTTACCCCGTTTCCCCCATTTCTGCATTTTTCATATATTGCTAGCCTGTTTTTGTTATGTTGGGTCAGTTGGTTTGGGTCAGGAGTGGTCATGGTGAGAATTGAGGCATTTAGTGTCTCAAAGTAGCCTAATAATTGAGAAAGTCAACTGAGAGTTGACTTATTGGTGAATGACCTCGGAATGCGGATTTTATGGCTCAAATAGCTTCTTTAGGTGATTTGGGACTTAGGAGTGTGTTCGGAATGAAGTTTTGATGTCCGGGTAGAATTAGGATTGAATTGGCGAAAGTTAGTTTTTGGCGATTTCCGGTTGGTAGTGGAAAATAGGCTATCGGGGTCGGATTGGGATTCCGAAAGTTGGAACAGGTCCGTAATGTCATTCTGGGTATGTGTGCAAAATTTCATGTCAATCGGAGGTGTTTTGGTTGGTTTCGGCGTAGTTGGCAAAATTTGGAAGTTTAAAAGTTCATAGGCTTATTTGATGTAATTTTGGTGTTTTCATGTTGTTTTTGGTGTTTCGAAGGCTCGACTAAGTTTGAATGATGTTATGGGTTGTGTTGGTAGGATTGTTTGAGGTACTGGGGGCCTTGGGTGTATTTCGGATGCTGAAAAAGGCACTTTTTGGCCTTAAGAAGACTGTTGTTTTCTGGTGTTTTAGCAGCAGCGAATCCTTCAATGCGATCGTGTGGACTCTGTAGAGTAAAAGAGTGAGGCAGGCATTTTGTTCTATGCGATCGCGTGGTTAGGATTGTGATCGCGTAGGTTGGTCAGGTAAGGTAGTGCGATCGCGTGGGTGTTAGTGCGGTCGCGTAGAGGATTCTGAGGCGTGTGCGTGGGGTGGAAAGTTGTTCTGTGTGATCGCGTGTATTAGTTTGCAATCACATTTAGTTGGCTGGTCTGTGCATCGTGATCACGTGTCTAATGTCGCGATCGCACTGAGGAAATTAGATGGCTAGGCAGAATGTTTTAAAGGCCATTTGTGCGAGAATAGTTCATTTTCCTCCATTATTGAACGAGTTGGGAGCTCTTTTGAGAGGGTTTGAAGAGGAAATTGAAGGGAATCACTTGGAGGTAAGGTTTTAAACTTCATAACTCGTTTATATGTCGTTTTCTAAGTAATTAAACCATAAAATTGTTGGAATTAAACCCAAATTTGGGGAAGAAGGGTGTATGGAAATTGGAATTTTCTTTTGAGGATTTGAGTGGGCAATTGTGGTCCGATTTTAGTGTTCTTGGTATGTATAGAATCGTGGAGGACGAGGATTCTAGTGTATGTAAATTTTATCGAATTCCGAGACGTGGGCCCGGGGCTCGGATTTGGCCAAATTTCGAGATTCTTGTATAATTTGATAGTTTTTCGATTGGGTTGTGTTCCTTTAGTATATATTGATGATGTTAAACTGGTTTTGGTTAGATTCGGAGCAATCAGGAGCTAATTTGAGGGGGAAGAGCATAGAGGACTAGTGTTGTGGCCCGGTAGAGGTAAGTAATGGTTATAAATCTTGTCCTGAGGGTATGAAATCCCGGACTGCATATTTCTCACTGATTTTAGAATGGCGCACATATCAGATGACGAGTATGTGGCGCGCACTGATGTTTTTTGGATTGGAATAGGTCCACTCCGCGACAACTAATGAGTTGTATGTTTTACTCAAAACCTTATGTTAAATTATGTTATAAAGATTGTTGAATTATTTGGGCTATAAGCCGTGTTTGGGGCCTCGTGCCGATCTGTTTAGACCCCTTGGGGGCTTTTTACTGCTGTTTTCCCCACTATTTATTGATGATTTCACTCAGCCACATTGTGCTTACTGTTTTCGTAACTCAGCCTGATTTACACTACTTTGAGATTTTAAAAATGATGTTTTGGGTCGAGTACCCTGTTTTTACTGATTCGCCCAAGGGGCTTTTGAGAGGTTCTGCTGAGTGAGGCCGAGGGCCTGATTGTGAGGATATGATACGCCACGAGGTGGCTTGATATTAGCGCTTGGGCTGAAGGAGCCCCTCCGGAGTTTGCACATACCCCCAGTGAGCGCACCGAGTGTCGAGTGCTGAGTGCCGAGTGCCGAGTGACGAGTGATTGGGAGGCATGAGTGACTGTGAGGCATGCCCGAGGGGCTAATTATGATACATGTTTTTGCCCGAGGGGCTACTTATGATTTTACTACTTTCACTCTGAATATATGAAATGTGTTTTGCCCAAGGGGCCTCTATGTGATTCATTTCATTTTCATACTAAATCTTTCGGTTTGGAGCTGTTGAAAATAAACATTTTTCAAACGACTTTCCTGAGGTTGGTTGTAAGGCATGACGATTTCATATATCTATGTTTATACTGTTGCAAAGTAAGGCTGTGCATATTGTGAATTTATGATATTGATTTTTATGTGTTTCCTTGCCGCTTAGGCTTGATTTATTTTCATTACTACTGAGTTGGCATACTCACATTACTCCCTGCACCCCTGTGTGCAGATTCAGGTCCAGATACCTAGCATTAGCTATCTTTTCTGTGCGGAGCCAGAGTGCGGGATGTAGAGGTAGATGTTCAGCGTCCGCAACATCTCTGTTTTCCCTTCTTGTTGTAGCTAGCTATTCATTCGTAGGTTTTGTATTATAATAGTATACCTTTGGCTTATTTTCTTAGATGCTCATGACATGTTGGCTCCAGGTTTTGGGGTTGGTGGCACTGTTGTTTGGCCTAATGTATTTAGTAAACTCTGTATATTTTATGAAATGCTTGAACTTTAATTGGGATTTTGAAAGAAATTGTGAACATGTGATTATTGGCTAGCCTAGTTCCACAATAGGCGCCATCATGGCCGGTTTAGGATTTGGGGTCGTGACATTGACACCACGAAATCCTAAATTACTTAGCGAAAGAGTAGTGACGAGGCCAGATCAAGACAACTACTAGACATAGAAACCTGTTTAACATATATATAAGCTAACAATGGAAAGAACATCAATGTAAGACCAATGGCGGGAAAATTATTGATTTACAACCAACAATGAAATAATAGAAACATAAATGGCAGCAAGTAGTAAATGAGTAATAAAGAAGCAACATAATCAGAATACCGATGAGATGTAAATGAACTCAAATCGAAAAAAATGGATGACAACCCAAATAATTAAATCGCTCCTATGCATGGACTTACAACAAGAATAACCTCGAGGCACCACACCTCATAAATCACAACTCATGGACCATAATTTACAAATCTAACACATATGGCACTTTATGCCCACAATAACAATCACCTTCGCACGGCAAAGCCCACGTGCTACCATGTACTTTGCAACTGTGATAAACATAAATTTAGTTGAATGAAAAATATATATATAAACACCATAAACATAATAACAATCTTGAATAAAGTATGGCGTCAAATGAAATATTGAGTTTATTATAGAAATCAAGTAAAGTAAAATAATATACAATTTGGACAAAACACAAGATGGATTTAGTTTAAAATCAATAAAATTGAGTAAAGTTAAACTAATGAATTAAATATAGAATTTGTTTAGGAAAAATATGATAACAATTTTAATTAAGGTAAACATCTAACAAGGTGATGAGTATAATTTGAGAACCCGATTATACTGAAAGTGCAATAACCATTTAGAATAATAAGGCACCGAGTGAGATAACGAGTTCTATCTCAAGGGACACACAGAATAAAGCATGTTAATAATTCTTTTATTTAACCATTATGTTACCAACAACTCAACAAAATACGATATCATGACTCCACGGAGTTAATTAATCATAACAATGAAAGAAAAAAGAAAATGAAAGTAAAGCAGTTAGTTTATGAAAATGAATTCAAATCTCACTATCAGAAAGCCCAGAATAACAAACCTCGTAATCTCATATGTAAATGCTACAACTAACACAACATAAAAGTAGCAAACGAGACCCCACTAGTCTCCAGAATCCCAGCAGTACGAAGCATCCTCTGACATTTATCCAGAAAAACCTGGTCATCCTCGCCCTCAGCACCACTGAATGTCGGAGGCTGAAGTCGTCCGAATCTCTCCATCCTACGCTGCTCATAATATGGCATAACTGGAACCAAGAATCCTGAACTGGAGCAACCGGCTGGGCTGGAACTGCCCCCGGTGTCTGAAGGCCCTGAGTAACCTGCTCAGGTGTCCGGGCAGCTGGAGTCTGAGTGCCTCCCCCGGCCTGAGAAGTAGCAGCAGTTGAAGATACATCAACTGCCTGTGCAAGGCTGGTACATACTGTCAAGATCTAAGCCAGGGTCTCCTGAAAACCCAGAATAACAATGGGCACTGCCGGTGCCTGAGTCTATCCCGCTGGAATATCTGCGGCGGGAACCTGATCCTGAATGGTAGTTGGACCCACTGGTGCTACCCCGGATGCTGCACGGGCTAGTCCCCTACCTCTTCCACGGCCTCGAACACGGACTCGACCTCTCGCTGGTCTCGCTGGTCTAGCTGGTGTCTGGTCACCCTGATCGATAGCGCGAGTCCTCTCCATATGTGGGAGAATGAAACAATAGAATTTTAGATTTCCAGAATAAACAAAATGGCACGACAGAATTCAAGAAAATGAGATTTCTCCTAACGGTTTCGCAGCCTCTCGAAGATAAGTACAGACTTCTCCGTACCAATCCGCAAGACTCTACTAAACCTGCTCATGACCGTTGAGTCCTATGTAACATAGGATCTGATACCAACTTGTCACGACCCCAAATCCTAATCCGGCTGTGATGGCGCCTATCACGGAACTAGGCTAGCCAACAATTACGTACTGACATAATATTTCATAATTTCCAAAACTATTACGATCTTTCACAAAAATACTTTCGCTTAAGCAGTTTAAAGAAACAAAATGTATAAAACAGTGTATACACTACCCCAAAACCTAGAGTCAACCGTCATGAGCATCTACGAGTAGTACAAAATAACCCTACTTTCATAATACATCAAGACTCGGAACGAGAAACTAAATACAAAACAAGAAATGGGAAAAGATATGCCGCGGACGCTGAACATCTACCTCGAAGTCCCAACTCCGGCTCCATAAGAGGGAAGAAAAGTAGCGCTCAGTACCAGCACCTGAATCTGCAGACAAGGATGCCGGGAGTAATGTGAGTATGCCAACTCAGTAGTAATGAAAATAAATCAAGTCTAAGCAGTAAGAAACACATAGGATCAAATCATCAATTCACAATAAGCACAGACTTTCTTTCCAACAGTGTATACATTAAATCAACATGATTTAAAAGCCAACTTCAGTAAAAATCCTTTGAAAAGTGTGATTTCCAAAAATTTCAGAAAAATACCCAAAGGGTTTAGTGTAAAATGAAATAAATCGCAAACAGCCACTCGGGCCATAACATGTACCATAAACTGCCCCTCGGGCAAATCATCACTCAGAATCATTCACTCAGGATGCCTCAAAATCACTCAGTATCAACCCCTGGGAATCCTCACTATAACTCATGCCTCCCAATCCCTCATCACTCAACACTCGCACTCAGTAGGTACCTGCACTCACTGGGGGTGTGTACAGATACTGGAGGGGATCCTACAACCCAAGCGCTAATATCAAGCCACCTCGTGGCATATCATATCCTCACAATCAGGCCCTCGGCCTCTCTCAGTCAGAAACTCTCAAAAATCCCCTCGGGCTATCAGTAAAATGAGGTACTCGACCCAAACACATCATTTTATATCTCAAAATAGTGTAAATAAGTCTGAGTTTTGAAATCAGTAAAACATAATATAACTGAGTGTAAATGATAAGTCAACACCGTGAGGAAATAGCAGTTAAATCCCCCAAGGGGTCTAAACAAGTCAGCACAAGGCCCCAAACATGTCTTACAACCCAAATATAGTAATAGTCTTAAAACACGGATTACCATATGATTTAAAAGTAAATACGCAAATCAATAGTTGCCGCGGAAAGGACCAAGTCCAAATCCAAAATCAGTACACACACACTCATCATCCGACATGTGCGCCACTCCAAAAATAGTGAGAAAATACGAAGTCCGAGGTTCCATACCCTCAGGACAAGATTTACAGTCATTACTTACCTCAAACCAACCCAAATACTAAGCTGCGATGCTCTAGCCTCCCAAATCGACTCCCGATTTCTATGAATATAACCAAAATCAGATTAATATCATCAATATACGCTAAATAAACAAGGCCCACTCGAAATTATCAAAATTAGACACAATTCCCAAAATTGGCCAAACCCAGCCCTCGGGCTCACGTCTCAAAATTCTATAAAAATCGCATCACAAGAATCCTTAACCTTTCCCGAGTCTATACATATAGAATGCATCATAATCCGGCCACAATTGACCCCTAAATTCCTTAATTATAAGCCTCAATTTATCCAAGCCCTAAACCCCAAATTTATGCCATTAAATTCCATTAATTCCAAGCCTAATCCGTCAAATATCAACATAGAATCGAGTTTTTAGTCCAAGAAACTTACTTCCACAGAAGACCCTCAAAATCCCTCTTCAATTTTTTCCCAAAATGCCTCAACCCGCATGCAAAAGTGATGAAAGTGCCAAAAATTCGCGAAGGAAATTATTTATACTTCCTGCCCAGTGAAACCGCATCTGCGGCCTTCTCTCCGCACCTACGGTCCCAGGTGCACACCTGGGGAAATACTCTTAAGGTTCATTACACACACCTACGGTGAATCACCCGCACCTGCGGCTCCAAATCTCGCACCTGCGATTTTCCTTCAGCCCGGCCAAATTCCGCATCTGCGCTCCACTTTACGCATTTGCGGACTCGCAGGTGCGGACCAAACCTCCGCTTCTGCGGTTCCTTCCCAGCTCCCCCAATCTCGCACCTGCACATGCTGGCCTGCAGTTGCGACTACCCTTCCGCACGTGCGGCCACACCAGAAGCCTGGCACCAGAAGCTCCTTCAGCTGCATTTTTCCAACTTAAATCCTTCCGATGACTATCTGAAATCATCCCGAGCCCCTCGGGACCCCAACCAAAAACAGAAACAAGTCCCATAAACTTATTCGAACTTATTCAACCTTCAAAACCCCCAAAACAACGCTAAAACACTAAGATCATATCGGATTCAAGCCTATGAACTTTGAGATTTCTAAATTTTTCCAAAGATGCCGAAACCATTCGAAGCACGCCCGAATGACCTGAAATTTTGCTCACACATCCAAAATGACACTACAAACCTGTTCCAACTTCCGGAAATCGCCAAAAACTCAATTCAAGCCTAATTCTACACCAGACACAAAAACCACATTCCGAACACATTCCTAAGTCCCAAATAACCTAACAAATCTATCCGAGCGATAAAATCTTCATTCCGAGGTCGTTTTGCAATAAGTCAACTCCCAGTTGACTTTTCCAACTATTAAGCCAATTTAAGAGACTAAGTGACTCAGTTCTTACCACGACCATCCCGAACCCGAACCAACTGATCCAACACATCATAATAAGGCTAAACAACACACAATACAACAGACACAGGGGAAACAGAGTAAATCTTATGGAACGACCGACCGGGTCATTACAAATTGCCAAATGCAAGGCCTTCCGTTAGCATTCTGCTAAGCTCAACAAGTTCATTCTCAACAACACTTCCATCAGATTATAGACCATACACTAGCAATGTAATCCTTCAAATTCCTACCCAAAAATCCAACAAGAAGTATTAAAATCATAGCAACGTATAATTTTACGATTCTAAAGGAGTACGGTGCAACCTTTTCCAAGAATATCTTACGGATTTTTCGCTACCCCAAGTATGTTAAGGGTATCCCTTCTTTATTTTGGCATGATCTATATGATACAAATGAAACGAGCAAATGCACAATTTCCATACATGACTCAATTCATAAAAATATTAGAGATGCTTGTGTTCTTGATTCCCCATGTGTCATATTATTCTATCATCTCTTCATGGGTCTCAGAAGATACGTAAGTTGATCATGTTCATTTCATGATATTAATCAAAGGCATAATGGTCTCATGACACTTCGAAAGATTTTATTGACGTACTTCTCATGCATTACATTCATGTGCATTGACCCATGAACAGATGGTGTTATATATGCGTATATACGTATATTATATGTATATGGGATATGGGAATAGGTTACGGTGTTATATACGCACCACTACCTGATCAGCTGGTATACGTTGATGATTTACCCACAGGGGCCGAGATGATATGATGGGATTCCCTAAAAGGTTGATGAGTTTATAAAACATGTACCTATGCACGACACGACGTTCATACGCATATGCATGAAACTATATTTATTTCATGAATTACAGAGTTATACAGACTTACAGGTTGAGTCATTAATTCTATATTTCTTCCATGTCTGTTATGTACTTATTTATGTGCCTTACATACTCGGTACATTATTCGTACTAACATCCCTTTTGCTTGGGGACACGGTGTTTCATGCCCGCAGGTCCCGATAGACAGGTCGAGAGCCCTCCAAGTAGGCTATCAGCACAGCGGAAGATGTTGGTGCACTCCATTTGCTTCGGAGTTGCTTATTTGGTTAGTATGATTTAGACGTGTATTGTTGGGTATGGCGAGACTCTGTACCGACGTTTATGAAAATTATGTATCCTTAGAGGCTTGTAGACAGATGTCATGTACGTAAAATATTGTCTGGCCTTGTCGGCCTATGTTCAGCGTACGAGTGGTTATTTTTGCCTTAAAGGCCCGTACGCCTTATGTATAAGTTGGTATTACATGTGATATTTTACTTATTTCATGGAAGCCTTCCATCTTAGATATCTATGCCAGTTTGACATGAAAAGGTACGTTATGTTGGTACTCGGTTGAGTAAAGTACCGGGTTCCCGTCGCGGCCCATCGGTTTGGGTCGTGACAAAAGTGGTATCAGAGAAGTTCTGTCCTAGGGAGTCTACAAGACGTGTCTAGTAGAGTCTTGTTTATGGGTGTGTCGTGCACCACACTTGTAAGCAGGAAGCTACATGGAATTAAGGACTTTCACTCTTTGTTCTTACTCTAGATCGTGTGGTAGAGCTCGGTTGTAAGAACTCAATTTCCTAAACTCTATCTTATTTATAATACGACGATACCTACATCTAGAAAGATGGCTGGTAAGAGATATAACTGTGGAAGAGACGAGAGGTGATATTCCTTAAGACAACAAAAGAATATAGGCCATAAAGTCATATCCTCATTTCGAGGAATAAGTTCATGACTCTAACATGATTACCAATAGGAAAAGCTAGAACCCCAGAATAATAGAGATCAGTATGGGCTGGTGAACAAGATAAACTAAACATGAATTAGGGATTTAGTGATTTGATAATGATCGACATCATGATAATTTCAGATTTCTCGGCAATAAAATGGACAACAGAAGAAGATTCATGAGAAATTCTGAGAATGGTCATTCAGGGAGACGCTTCCCTAACGTAAGCAATATGAGAAAAGTTAAGCTTAAGAGACTGTATGTGCCAGGTATAGTAATAGTCACCTCGCGAGTAAGGAATTTAATTATCCTTAGTACAGAAGGATTACCGCAAGGAGAGTAAGGGTCATCGATGATGTGAAAGGACGCCAACAATGAAGAGGTAGAAAATCTATAGGTAGATTGTCGTAGATCCAACTCTTAGTACTCCCCTAAAGGGGGGAATATGGATTGACGTGATATTAAGTCAAAATTAAGTGGTTCTATTAACTATAGAATGGTAAAAATAAAGAATGCAAAAAAAATAAGAAAGGGATGAGATTGCACTTATTCAAAGCCTATAGATATGCTACGATTCCAGAACATTATGCAGACACGACGTCAATGAGAGAAAGTAGGGGCTCCAGCCCTGGTGTTTTCAATAAATAAGGAGCCAATGCGAAAGGTAAGTTAAGACAAAAGAAATAACCCAAGAATTATTACACGAAATACTGATATGAGAATGGGCCAACGAGTAGTTAGTAGTTGATTCAGGAAAAGCCTAGTCATGGATAGACAAGAGGATTCAGACAAATCAATAGATTGTGCAAGATAAACACAATGAACCCCAACATGAGGCATTCAGTCTCACATATATGACATCGTAACCTTGAGAAATATTAAGATAGAAGTTGGGGTAGTAAAGGTACCGTGTGAAGGTTACAAATATAAAAGAGAGTTCCACTTGGAAGACAATAAAAAATATCAGCTCAGAAGAAACCCTACGAATACGAGGGCATGAAGGTAAGTAAGTAAGGATAATTACAAGTAAGAAAGAACAACAATAATTCCGCCAGGTAAACGATGTAATAAGCTTGCAGCCTTGCAAGATTTAGAGGGTCCTCCCTAAGTACTACAATGAAAGACTAGCTGAGGAAGTAAGGAGGGAGGATTCAACCCTCAGCAACCTAAATAGGAAGTGATCTTATAACAACAGTCTCAAAATGACATTGTATACACTCCATAAGAAAGTGGCACCTACTGTGGCTGATGAATGGGAAGTAAAATCAGAAGCGATATTCAAGATCATATGAGTTGTATGGAATTCCAATATGCAAGGGCACCAAGATAAGCTAAGTATGCACGCAAAAAGGGGGTAGAAAGACCAGGAAAAGTAATTGCTTACATTTGAAGAAAGCTGAGATGGAACAAAAAGAATTATTCGATTCATGATTCAGAGTTAGTTACGTTATGAACGCACTTAAGAGTTTGGAGTTTTATACATGCAGCATATACAACCGTAGAAGATTTCGATATAAGTTAAAAGAAAGAATTGAGCCCAGGTCATAGATGAAGGATTAAGTTATTAAAGGATTGTATCATGGATATTCCTCAGCGCCCATGAAAGGCTAAACGTAATAACTAAGACCATGAACCGCAGATCAGGAGGTAGCTTAAGCCTACATAAAGGCTTATCAGAAGAAGGAAGAAACTAAAGAGTTACATCAATGAAGTAAATCAGGAATATGATTATTGTACCCAGAAAATTATAGAAATCGTGATTGAGAACATTACAGGATCACTCTTAATATCAGAGCTACTAAAGGGATAGTACAACAACCATAATCTATAACGGCCCTACAGTAAAGCCGGTAGTACCAACCTTATAAGAAGACAGTACGAAGCTCCAACCGGATTGTGTACGCACTAGAGATGCAAGTATTATAATAGAGCTTCAACTTATGGACGTGAATTATATATATGTGGAAGGGAGGTCATGAAAGAGATAAAAGATACGATGCGATATTTTAAGGTAAGGTAAAGATGAACAACGTACAAGATACTCAAAGGTAGAAGATCGTGATTAGTCCATGCTTCGGATAGGAGGCTAGAAACACTGGAATTCAGTATCCAGGAATGATAGCACCATCGTCAGAGGAATATCTTCCAGCCTATGATTTCTAGGTATCGAGAAATCTAAATTAAAAGAGTAAATAAGAGTTTGAGACAATGCGATGCCTCGCTCGATGTTCCATAAATAACGTAAGGAAATCTATGGTGCAAGAAAGTTGAAAGGAGGTTGCGAGTAGTATAAATGGATATGTGTAAGAGTCAAACTAAAGTATGAAAAGCGAAAAGGTTTTTGGAAGTCAGGAATAAGGATAAGAAAGGGCGAGTGAGAAGGTGACGATAATGGATAAGTCCTCACAATTAAGCCTATGAAAGCAAGAAGAGCTGATGATTTCCCTAAGTTATACAAAGCTCAATATAACATGAATGCACTCAAAGGAGTCTAAGACTAATGGCATTTAGAAGAAATGAAATGCTGCCCTGGTAATAGAATGAGGGTGTAATTGTGATTGATAAAGAATGACATTTGGGCCTTTGATTGAGTAATGACTTGAAGAGGATTTCACAAATTTTACGGGATTAAAATACCCACGTAGGGTAAATCACATTGGGGTGCTATGAAATACGATTATGGAAGTATAGGGTCATATCGCCCCTATGTGGATCATGAAAAATCGCTTCAAATGTTCCACGATGAGACGTAAGCTCTAGTGGCAAAGTATTACATAAGAAGTTTCAAGTTATCAGTGGTATATGATAGATCAATATTGAGGTAAATCAATAATTGATGGACAAAAAGTCACAAAATATGAGATGAGATTAGGCCGTCATCCTTAGGATGAACATTAATGAGGAAGCATTAGGACTTAGATTTATACACATGGGATAAGCAACGAAAGTCACCCGGGGTTCAGTAGCAGACCTCAGTAATGGTAAATCAAAGTAAGAGTTATGGTATAGTATGACCCACCTAGATATAGTAAAGTCATACGAATGGATAACTGGGTCTACGAAATAAGATATAGCAATATTCGTAAGTTCAACAAAGTATCGAGCAAAGAACTTCAGTATACCTATAGATGCCTACAGAGACATATTATCAAGCTCTACCTAGAGATTGACTAAAAATTGGAGGAAAAAGGAGAGAAGAGTCGCATAGGCGCACATACAAGGAAAAAGTCGTACAAGTTGCATGATAGAAGATATCAAGATTTACGAGATTGGAAGAATTCCGACCGCAGACCGTGGTGTGAGAAAGAGGCCTAAAGGGGGGAATACCCTGTACTTTGAATTTATTCACAGAACAACAGCTTAAAAGGCAAGGAAAGTACTGAGATATTCACAAGATCTATAAGTTATGAAAATGATAAGAGCATCAGTCAACATTCGAGGACGAATGTTCCAAAGGGGGGGAATAATGTTACGCCCCACAATATTACGTCGATATTACGTCCCGCAGTATTATATTACGATGATGTTACGCCTTGCAATACTACATTACGATGATGTTACGCTTCACAGTATTAAATTACGACGCTGTTGCACCCTGTAGTTTTGTACGTTGAATTTGTCGTAAGGTAATTGACATCAGTCCAAGGAAAACTCACATAACACATCATCATATCTGACCACACAAGGGCTTGATAATACCTCATATCATGTCTCATCACACCCAACTAATCATTGGTTGCACAATAGGTGCAATAAGCGTCGACTATAGCGCAACTCGGTAAAGTAAAATAGACACATATATATTAGTCCAATGTGAGGTCGATTTGCAGAAAATACCAAGACCAACCTAGAAGGAATCATACTTTCTGACTTCAGAATACTATATAAAAACACTTCAACTTGAAAGAAACGTAATGTTACCGGTGAGAATATATATATGAACAAAAGAAACATTACGGGAAGGGTTTAGAACAAACCCATCTTACAATATAGAAATCCTTCAGAGAGAAAGACATTTACACCAATTCATGCCAGGAAAGAAAGTTGTCCTACATACTTGTTGGAGAGCTAGCTACACTTCTATAATGGTTAACTTTTCCTCCAACTAATTTCTAGAATCAATAAAACAAGATAATAGATATAGTAGCGACGATTCCAAACTACTTCATGCTAGATCCTACTAGATTCACCCTCGTCCTTGCCTTAGACCGTTTGGGAATTTTAAAGGAGATTTAATCGCATTTTGGGTGAGTTGAAGTGGATGAAACTTTATAGATTAAAAGAGAGAGAGCTAAACTGCCTTCTTATATGATTCCAAATGTAGGAAAATTCACTAGTTCTACATGCATAATGGGTCCCCACGGTGGCAGCACCCGGTGGGACAATTGGCGTTACCCTAATGAAACATGTAATCCCCTTTGTATCCATATGTGTCATCGGTCGATTGTCCGTGTTAGAATCCCCACTTACCAATAGTTATTTTTTTTGTGTTGGGTATAACATCATGCTCCCTTCGGAACATTTGTTCTCGAATGTTGAATCGTAGTCACTCGTTGCAGACTTCTTTAGTCATCATGGGTTATGCCCACCCTAGTAGTCTCATTATTGCCTTCCGTAGTGCGGAACAAATGGGGGGTACCTGGATTCATATCTTCTTCAGCTTCGTAGGTCATTTATTCTAGGTTGTTGTTTCTCAAAAGTACTTTGACTGAAGCCACCTCCTTGGTTCGCAGCTTATGCACATGATGGTCCAGAAAATTCTGGGGGATCTTCGATTGGATCTGTTCCTGTAAATACCAGGGGGTCCAATTTATGAAATCCCTAACTCTCATACTAACTGCTCTATTTGAGGTTGCGAGGGCTAGACATTGGGTCTGAGAGGCTACTAATCAAGTCAACATATGTACAACACTTCTTGTATCTATATCCTATTCAAGAACAACTGGGGGAGGAATATGAATAACATTAGATTCTCTTTGTCATTCCGGGGGTATTGGGGTTGTTCCCGAAACCTGAGTATCGACCTCATTATGAATTTTTTGTTGTTCCATAGGAGCAGGTGGCACCTGGTTGGTACCTTTCCCACTTATTCATTCAATCCCTAAATAACTTCCTGACGTCTCGTGGTATGCATCGCTATAAACATTAACAAGATGGGTATTAGAAAAAATACTTACGATCCCACTCTAGTGTCCTAAAATATCCTGTAGCCTCCTGTTTATAAGTATGGTGCACAACCTCCCTAGGAAAAACCTGTATTCTACCTAGGACACACCTGACTCTAATGCTAATTTTGTCACACCCGAACCTTGGGAGGTGAAACCGGCACACGACGTCTGAAGGTCCGTACGAACCGACGTCAATGCTTAAACCTTTTTTAACATAGAATATGGGCCAACAAAGCCTCCTAGTAATAATTATAGGATTCAATAAGTACAGTTCTGGCTCTAGAACAGATTTAGCATTGATATATTTAGACATACATACATACATCTGTTTCCATCAGAGTCACAACTATGTTTTACATATGCCTAACCACTAGTCTAGTCTGCAAGTCTCTAAGAATACCAAAACACAATACATCTACTCAACTTGGTCGGGATAGGGCCCCACTGTACCCAAAATAACCGGACCATGCACTTTGGTACCTAGTGACCTCCGAACAACTACTCTGAAGAAATAGAGTGCATGACCCATCAGCTGGAACAAAACCCTACCGGGGAGGGACGTCACCGGGTCTATCTGTATATGTGGGCATGAACACATCGCCTAAAGAAAAGGGGCCTCAGTATGAAAGATGTACTGAGTATGTAAAACAAATAACATACATAAATCAACGACATAATATAAGACCACAAGCTTAGCCAGGATACCGTAGACAAGTCACCGGGGGAGTAAACTACTATAACCATGAAACATGAATGTATGCTAGCTTTTGTAAAACCAAGCCACTACTTGAGGCCATACATTAATTACCCCCCCATATATATATATATCATCACATAGAGGACTCAGTCGTACCTTTGGGGCATATATATCACATTTCACTCCATACCCGGCCTCATAGAGGACTCGGTTGTACATGGCCTCAGGAGGTCTAGACTATACCGGGCCTCAACAGGTCTTGGCATAGTCAGCTTGTAGAGGACTCGATAGACTCACATCACATATCACTCCATACCCAGTCTCATAGAGGACTCGGTCGTACTCGACATCACAGGGTTTCGACTGTACCCGATCTTAATAAAGGTCGGTGTAGCTGGCCGCAAGAGGACTCGGTTGCCTTATATATATATATATATCATCACATAGAGGACTCGATCGTACCTTTGGGGAATATATATCACATTTTACTCCATACCCGGTATAGAGGACTCGGTCGTACCTGGCCTCAGGAGGTCTTGACTGTACCGGGCCTCAACAGGTCTTGGCATAGTCAGCTTGTAGAGGGCTCGATAGCCTCACATCACATATCACTCAATACCCAGCCTCATAGAGGACTCGGTCGTACTCGAAATCACAGGGTTTAGACTGTACCCGGTCTTAACAAAGGTCGGTGTAGCTGGCCGCAAGAGGACTCGGTTGCCTCACATACACATCATCGTACCCAGCTACACAAGGGCTCGATAACACCTCATATCATGTCTCATTGCACCCAACTGATCTATGGTTGCACAATAGGTGTCGTACCTGGCTGACTATAGCGCCGCTAGATAAAGTAAAATAGATACATATATATATAAGTGCAAGGTAAGGTCAATTTCAAGGATATACCAAGATCAACTCAGAACGAATCATACTTTATAACTTCGTAATACTATCTAAAAACACTTTAACTTGTGTGAGTTAAAGTGGATAACATTTTGTGTGAGTTAAAGTGGGTGACACTTTCTAGAATGAAAGACAGTTAGAGAGCCAAACAACCTTTTTATATCATTCCAAGTCTAGGGAATTCCACCACTGATACATGCAAAACGGGTCACCCCGCCTCGGTGGCAGCACCCGATGGGATAGTTGGTGTTACCCTAAAGAAACGTGTAGTCCCCTTTATCCCTATACGTATCGCCGGACGATTGGTCGTGTCAGAAGCCCCACTTATAAATCTTTATTTTTTTCGTGTGGGGTATAACATAAACTTTCCATGCCCGTGGGAGTCATCTACCTCAAAGCCGTGGTCAAAACCATCATAAACACTTTGAAACCCATTTGCACATAACTAACCCATAAGAATGGAAGCCCTATGCACCAACTAAATCTCGCAGGCTGACAAACCCAAAAGCCAAATCACAGAAGTGTCTAAAATACCCGATTACACCGAGAAAACTTGTCCATGCTATTACTATGCTGGTTCAAGCTACCACTGTCTGACCCGTTTTCATTTATTACTCTAGATTACATCAATGATGACACAAAAGTGCTTCAAGTCATAGTCATAATTCCATGCTAGTCACAATTCCCAATGCAAATAAAGAATCCGATCAATCCTCACGCATCACATCCGGAAGCAGAAATCTAGTGGATCCATATTCTGAAAGTCAACCAAACCACTCTAGTTCCACTCTAGTGAGATTATTTTGATATTAGGTGATGAGATCGTGAAATTTGTTGATTGGTCATTAGCTCTAATAGTTGAAAGATTCTTAAATGATGAGTTGTGTTATAACACTATTGTTGAAGTTTAATTTTCTTCCACCTTGCTTGCTACTATGTTATTGTGATTGCTTGATGAAGAAGAGTGGAAATCACGAAGGGTGTTTCCATTCCTTATTTGCTTGTAGATATCATTGCGTGAGTGAACATCCGGATAAAGCACGAAAGGTGTTGCCGTGCATTTGCATTTATGTTATTATGTGTGTAAGAGAGTAAAATCATGAAGGATGATATCGTCCACTTGCTCGCCTTATTATTATTATCATGTGTGTACGAGAGTAAAAACACGAAGGGTGATGTCGTGCACTTGCATTTATATTATATGGTGAGGATGAGAGTAAAATCACGAAGGGTGATGACGTACAATTTATTGATTTCACTTTTCTTTGCCTTGATATTTGGAATACTGACTCGCTTATGGTTTCACTATTTACTTTTGAATGAGGTTACCTCCTTTCATATCCTTATCCTGTTTTATATTTGATTCTTTATTTGTTGTTTCACTTCTTCTTATTATATAACTGCACATGTTTATCACAAGTATCTTGTCTTAGCCTCATTACTACCTATTTAGGGTTAGGCTCGATACTTACTAAGTACATTGGATTGGTTGTACTCATACTATACTTATGCACTTCTTGCGCGGATCTGGACATTGGTACTAGTAGATTCCTTGAGAGGTACTTAGCGGATACCAAATAGTGATTCAAGGTAGATTTGCATCACGTTCGCATGCTTTAGATTCACTTTCCTATTTTTGTTGTACTATCTCCATTTTGTTTCGGGAAGTATTGTATTTCTTTTCATATGTAGTATAATCTAGAAGCTCATGTACTTTTGACTCGGCATCTTGGGTTATTCGCGTTAGGTGTTGGTTTTGGACTTATTGCATTTATACCAGAGTTGCCTTTAGTTTTGTTATTATTCTACAATCAATCATTTATAATAGTTCTTCCTATTCATTTGTGTGTGTTGGCTTGCCTATCAAGCGTTGCTAGGTGCCATCATGACTCCAATTGGATGGGATTTTGGGTCGTGACCAACTTCAACAACTTAAAGCTTCTAAATTGAGAATTATTCTTTTCTAACTCTCCTACCTGAACCTCTCCAAAATATAAACTAACCATGCACAGAAGTCATAAAACATCAAATGAACTTACTAGAAGTCTCAAATTACAAAACGGAGAGCTAGAACTCAAAACGACCGACCGGGTCCTTACATAAAATAACGTGTTCTGTTAAACCCAAAATTCATGATAGGACAAGGTTGCATCGACCCTGAAATAAGTATTTTGAATAGCGTGATCTTTCATGTTGCTTGCTTCTCATCTCGTGTTTCAACTTATTTAAAGAGAACTGGGTTAAGCTTTCCCATGTATTACTTAGAATTGAACAACTTTTCCAGTTGCTATGTAACTATCTGATCGATTATTTTGAGTACTAGATTTCCTTTTTGTGCTTTGAGGACATTTCATAGCTCTATTTGATGATTTATGATTTGGGTGCGTGGTCCATGTCGATTTTTGAAAAAATTAAATGTGATTTTTGACTTAAAATAAGACTTGAGTTAACCATGGTCAACACTCTTGATAAACAACCTCGGATATGTGATTTGACGATTCCGATAGATATTTTTGAACATGTGGGAAAGTTGGTTGGGGTCCCAAGTGACGCGGCTGCGTTTCTGTGCATTACATGAAAAATGAGTTTTAAAGTTGAAGTTTTGAGTTTTGATGATCGATTCTTAATATTTGATGTTATTTTGATGGTTTGAGTTAGCGAGTGAGTTTGTATGATGTTATTACACTTTTTTTAATATTCAGATTGAATCCCGAGGGTCTCAGATGAGTTTAAGACACTTTTTGTAATGATATGAACTATAATTGGAATTTTGATGGTGTTGAGGGTCTGCAAATCTTGCATTTGCGGGTCCTGCTCGCAAATGCAAACATCTCTTTTGCGAGGTCTTGCTTACAAGTGCAAGCATCAATTTTGTGGTCAAGGTATCGCATTTGCGAAGAGGGGCTGAGGGCTAGCACTTTGCCTTTGTGAAGTTAGTATCGCATTTGAGGACAAGGTGGGTTCTTCATATGCGATGGTTTTGTCGCATTTGCGACACTGTAGACTTCGGGGCAACTTCACAATTGTGAAGAATTGTCCGTATTTGTAGACTGTCGAGGAGTTGCGATTGCGAGGTTTTCTTTGCTTTTGCAATAATTGTGTAGCTCAAGTGTTGATCGCAATTGCGATCAGTGGTTCGCATTAGCGATGCCAGCAGTAATGTAAAAGTTGAGAAAATCAGGAGATAGCTCATTTTACACCATTTTTTAACCCTAGGCTCTCTAGAGGTGATTTTGAAGAGCATTTTCTTCTCAAATTCATTGGTAAGCAACTTTATCATGTTTTCAATCAATCTTAATTACTTTTTTAAGGAAGAAATTAGGGATTTTGGATAGAACTTAGGGAATTTGTAAACCTCATATTGAGGTCAAATTTCAAAACAAATCACATATCTAGGCTCAGGGATGAATGGGTAATCTAGATTTAGCCCGGATCTCATATATGACCATGTGAGCTCGGGTTGACTTTTTAATTATGATAAAAATAAAATATTCTTCACTTGTGGGTAGTTTCTAAAGCTTATTTTGAATTGTTTAAATGATATTTGTCTAGATTAGAGTGGTTTGGAGATTTGTTCTAAAGGAAAAGCCATGGTCGTTGTTGATTGTGTTTCGGAATGAGATAAGTGTCTTGCCTAGTTTTGTTGGAGAATTTTTCCTAATAAGTGATATTTATTGCTACATGCCGGGATGATTCATATATGAGGTGACGAGCGTATATGCATGTGCCAGGGTTACCATACATGGGAGGGGAATTATATGCTTCTTTGTGCCTTTGTTGAACTTGGTAATCCCTTACCTTATGCCTTATTTAATTCAATGACTAATAAACTCAATTAGCTGTATTAGAAATCATGCTAGAATATATGACTTCTTCAAAAGGATTTAATGTGTTATTTTTTATATGGGTTTACATACTTAACTTGATCTTAGTGTCATGAACCCATGTCTATACTTGTTATTTGAATGTTACCTGAGCTTCTTTATCTGTTATGAGAGATGATGATTGGGGCCTTAGGGAAATTTTTGGAACGATGAGTATTTCAATGGGGTTGATATGACGTTGGCACGAAGAGTATTTTTGCGCGGTTTGAAATGAGATTGGTTTATTAGTTTTTACGTGTGAAAACAAAGGAAGTTGAATTTCTGTTATGATTATTCATTTTTTAGAAATATACATGCTCTCTACCTTGGTTACCATCTATATTTTGTGCTTTGGGTGTTAATTTCATGCTAGTGTTCTTTATGAAGTTTATCTCTATGTTTCCTATTTAGTCTCTGTAATGACCTGACCGGTTTTTTCGAGCATTTTCATTTTGTTAAGCTATTTGAAGTCTTGAGAAGCATCGTACGATGTATTATGACTTGTGTGAATAGTCGGTTTGGATTTTCATGTTATACAAAATTTTATTTGGAAGAATGATTATCAACTAAGAAGCTTTAAGTTGGAAGAGTTGACCAAGTTTGAATTTTGTGTATTTCACCTAGGTTCAGAGTGTTGATGGTTCTGTTAGGTCCAGATGGTGATTTTGGACTCGGGCGTATTCTCGTATTTGCATTTGAGTATTTCTAGAAGGTCTCAGCACTAATTGGCGAAAGTCTGAAATTTGAAGCTTTGGAATATATATAAGTTTGACTTGGAGTTTACTTTGATGATACATGGTTCAGATTGTGGTTCTGGGAATTGTAATAGCTTTGTTATGTCATTTGGGACATGTGCACAAAATTTGAGTTCATTCCGAATTTATATGATATGTTTCGACACGAGTTTTAGAAATTGAAAGATTTAAAGTTCACTATACTTGATTTGAGGTGAGATTCATCATTTCGATGTTGATATGCGTGATTTGAGGCCTCGAGTAGGTCTGTGTCACATTATGGGTCATGTTAGTAAATTTGGACGGGTTCCCGAGGGGCTCGAGGAAGTTATGGACGTGGTTCAGATAATTTTTTCTCTTGTTGTATTGCTGAAGGAATTTCTGGTGCTGGTGTATCCGCATCTGCGGAATATTGGTCGAAAAAGTGACTGCGTAGATGCATGATCTTGTTCATAGAAGTGAAGTAGACTGGTTTCACATAAGCGTCATTTTGGGCGCATCTGCAGAATCGCATATGCGGTGAGCTTGAGCGTAGAACCCAGGAGCAGCGCAAAAGCATGATTGAGGTTGCACTTGCATTTGTGCATAATTGGAGCTTGTTCTGTAGGTCCAAAGGACGGGTCTCTGTGATTCTCCGCTGAAGTGTAATTGTGGTCTCAAAAGCGATACCGCAAAAGTGGGTTATGTTTCTCATGTGCGAACATGCCTTGGTAGAACCTAAATTTCGAGGTTTTGGTTCTTTTATCATATTTTGAGATTATGGGCTTGGATTGAGATGCTTTTTGAAGAGATTTTCAGCACATGGATTGGGTTAAGTGTTCTTTACTCGGTTTTGAATATATTTCATGAATCTATCCTCATTTTTTTGCATTTGGTTGATGATTTCAAAAGAGAAATTGGGAGTTTCTGTCTAAAAATTTTTAAAGTGAATTTTTGAGTTTTGAGCATTGATTTGGAGTTGGATTTGAGTGAAACTAGTACAGTTAGACTCTTAATTGAATGGGTTGTCATATTTTGGGAGTTTTATAGGGTTCTGATGCGTGGGTCCGAATTTGACTTATTGGTTGACTTTAGGCTTTTGATTAAAGATTCAACCTTTGATAAGGTTTGTTTCCTTAGGCATTATTTGATGTATTTGAGTTGCTTCTGGCTATTTTCGGTCGTTTGGAGGTTGATGCGCGCATGATGACATTTCTAGAGTATTGTTTGGCTTGCTCGGTATTAGATTCAATTATTCAAGGTAAGTAACACTTCTAAACTTGGTACTAAGGGTATGAACCCGTGAATAGATATACGTGTTATATTTTTGGTGTTGTGGTGACACAAATGTTAGGTGACAGGCATGTGGGCATGCACCATCTGAATTATGAGTCAGATGATTCTGTGGTACCGTGTCGTATTATACCTTATTTTTATCCATGAAGTTTCTACGTGCTAGAGTAATGGAGTTGTGATCCATGTTATAAACCATGTTTAGGCTACATGCTTATCCTGTTGCCTCCCACGAAGCTCATTTCTGTTGTTGAGTTGTTTGCTTAAACTGCATTTACATACTCAATAATATTGTTTCATTGGCATATCATATCTCTGTCTCTGTTATAATTTGTTGTCACATCATGTTATCATTGTTTAGGCTGTTTGACATGAGATTGAGCCCGAAAGATTGGAAAGATTGATGAGTGAGTTGGGTCCTGAAGGCTGGATTATGAGTGATATTGAGGGGGTCAGGCTGCATGTCGCAGCATGCCACATTGGCTTTATATTTATCATTATATGTGGATCGGGTTGCACGCCAAAACAAGCGTTATGGCTATATGGGGATTGGGTTGCACGCCGCAACAAGCCTTATGGATATATGTGGATCGAATTGCATGCTGAAACAGGCGTTATGGCTCTATGTGGATCGGGATGCATGCCGCAGCAGGCCTTATAGGCTTTATTACTATTGATCGAAACGGGCTGCGCGCGGCAGCATGAACCATACAGTGCTGAGTGACTGAGTGATTGAGCGTGATGAGTGGGAGTGTGAGACAATTACCATGAGTACTCCGAGAGTGTGAGTACATGAGTTCATCACTATGACGCATCACATTTGACATGCATACTTGACATACAGGCATATAGATGCATTTTCTCATATTACGCGATTTTGTGACATCCGTGATTTCACACGCATATTGACATATAAAACGTAGAGATGTACTTTCCTCATTCTATCTGAGATTGAAATATTTTATCTGTTGCTGATAGTTCTTTGAAAAAAATCACAGTTTTCAGATTTACTCATATTTTGGTGATTTCGGTGAAAGATTTGAGTTTTACTTTTATACTTGAAAAGCATGCCTATTTTCGGAACTGTGAACGAGCTGAGCTGGGCATCTTCCAGTTATTACTTGTACTGCTTTATTTATACTATTACGAGTTGTTCCTGGCTATTGGTGTTGGATTTTGACCATTGTCCAAGCTCGTCACTACTTTCAACCTAAGGTTAGGTTTGTTATTTATTGAGTACGTGGGGTCGGTTGTACTCATACTACACTCTTGCACTTTGCGTGCATGCTCTTGATGCTGATGTTGCTATGTATGGCCGGAGCTGCCATTGAAGATGTCCCTTTGTTCCGGTCATAGCTTGCTCTTGTTCTTGATAGCTTTAGAATTATTAATATGTTCATTTATGTTTCTAACTAATGATGTATTTTTTTCATACCAGCTTTGTAAACTCTAAATCTTTGAAGCTCATGATTTGTATTACCATTCCTCGGGAAACATCTTATATAAAAGTCAAGTCAGAAAAATTGAGAAATAGAATCATCTAATTTAATTCATTCTCAATAGCCACGAGATGATAATCTTAGAATGTTCCTTTTGTCAATGGATTCTCTTATTACACTCGTAGTCTCTGAAGGTTCAGTTATTTCTTCATTTGTTTTCTCAGTAAACCTCATTGAATTGAATTGTTGTTAATTATCTTACCTAGCAGGATAGGTTAGGTTCCCTCACAGCTGGTTAGATTTTGGGTCGTGACAATCTCTTACTATCTTATCTATGTTTCTATCTAATTTGTTACCGTTATATCTACACTTTTACTTGAGTTATCACCGCTACCTACCCTTACTTATGACAAGCTTTTACTTGTTGCTAGCCTTTACATGTTGCATGCCCTTAACTGTCACACGATTTACTTATTAGGTGCCTTAACCTCCTACATATCTTTACTTACTACATGCTTCCACTTACTGTATGTATTCGCTTACTATATGCTTTAACTTACCACACGCCTTCATTTATTAGATGTCTTACTTTCTACATACTTCTACTTTGTTACATGATTTCCCGTATTACACCCCTCTATTTGATACATGTTTTTACTTGACGTGCATCCTTCTTCGTTTCATATTTTACACTTCTTTCTTAACCTAGCTCTGAGATGTTGTGTTGCACGCCGCAATAATATTTATTGATATTGGGATCGAGTTGTATGCTGCAACAGTATATATTGATGTTGGGATTGAGCTGCACAATGCAAAAATATTTATTCTTAGTGATATTTGGTTATGATCATTGCGCGTACTTCAAAATTATTGTTTCCTTCGTAGAAATGGTTATAATGTTATGACTTGTTCGCCTTGTCCGTTAACTTGCTCCATCGTTCTCCAGTTGATGCTTACTATTATTTGGCATATCTTTTGCCTTGTTTTCATGCTTATAATCTGCACATGTAAAATATTAAGTGGGTATCTTTTAATTTAAAACCTAGACACTACTTCATCGATGTTAGTCGAGATACTTACTTAGTGAATGGAGTCGGTTGTACTCATACTACACTTCTGCACCTTGTGTGTAGATCTTTGTGCTGAGTAGCCATGGAAGTTGAATCCTTGCATTGAAGACGTACCTGTGTCCCAGATTCAAGCTACCTCTTGTTCATGGTAGTTTAGGATTTAAGTTCTGTTTATGTAAACTTCAAATGGATATTGTTTTTATTCTTCATATCGGTTTTGTAAACTAAATCACAGTGGCTCATGACTTGTACTACCAACCCTTGGGGTAGTTGTGTTGAATTCGGTTGTAGTTTCTATTATATATACTATTGATTTTTTAGTTTAGTTGTAAGTTATATTCTTTGGCTTACCTAGCAGGTTGAGTTTATGTGTCATCACAACATAGTGGGATTTTGGGTCGTGACATATTAGAAGTTGAACTAATATCAAGGCGGAGCTAGAGATCGAGGCACAGTTTCAGCCGAACTCAGTAATTTTAGTCCAAACTCTATATTTGTCTTAATAAATTCATTTAATATGTTTAAATTATTAATTTAGAATCAAGTAACTTAAAAGGGCTAAAATCTTGAACCCAAAAAATTTCAGATTCCGGCTCTGCCTCTGATTATTACTTCCGACATTAAAAAAAAGTCTTGTTTTTGCCTTTGATCTTGCTAGAGCTTCAAGTTAATGGTAATTTTAAACTGTACATTGAGAAGTAAAAATGAAACTTTTTTTCTCAAAGAATTTGGACACGTATTGGAGTCAATTCATTTTACGTTGGAGCTCTGTCATTAACAAAGATAAATATTAAACGATTTGCTAGCAATAAAGGGTATGAATCGACTAAAGTTAAACAGAGAAAAATTGAATAAGTTTGTATAGTATAGGAACAAATTTGAATACTTTTTCATATTTGAATACTGATCCCCATGTTGTTTGAGTTTAACTTTCATAACATAGAGTTACAAATGTTATGTATTAGGAAGAATAGTATACTAAAAATGATTCATGCTTTAATCAATATATTATTATATCAAATACTGCAACTTTAGAATGTTCTCGTATGAGTTTTTCTTCTTTAACTTTTCGGTATTTGGTTTCATTTGAAGTTCTGCACAGCTACACAATAGGCCATCATTATATATAATTAACTAGCTTACGCTCCCTAAAGATTCTTTTTATTTATAGACTAAAGTTTTAACACACTCATTAACTAAAGTTTCTACTCAATTCACTATTGGCACGACCCAAAATCCACTATAATGGCATCTAACCCAACCCAATAGGAAAGCCAACTAACAGCCAACACAATTCAAATAAGAATAATAAGAGATCAATAATGAATTAACTAAAATATTCATACAATATCCCAAGGACTAGTAGCACAAGTCAAGAGCCACTAAAACTTATATTCACAAAGCTTGTATGAAATAAGCACAACATCTGTTTGGAATGTACATAAATATAATTAATATCTCACACTAGCAAGGACAAGTGGTCGTTATGTTCGGAGGCAGGTACATCTTCAGTGACAGCTTCCGCCATCCACATCATCTCTGCTCCAAGATCTGCACACAAGGTGCAGAAGTATAGTATGAGTACAACTGACCCCATGTACTTAGAAAGTATCATAACTAACCTCGGCGAGGTAATAGAAGAAACAATTATAAATGATATTCGTCAATAATCTGTACAAGTTCATAAAATTCCAACAAGTATAGAACAAAAAATATGATCAAATCATAAAATCACAGATAAAAATCACGTTGGTGCACACAATTTTTATAAGCCCCTCTGCTCCGTCAATGATCTATCATATAAGGAAGACATGCAAATAAATCAGGTAAAAAACCAAAGAAATTGCAACTAAAGATGAAATGCAATGACCAACTATTAATCTGTTGCGGCGTGCAACCCGATCTAATTATCAATCTCATCACGGCTCTCAGGCTCACATCAGAATTTCAGTAATCAAACCAAACCAATAACAAGCTCTCCCTGTCACGACCTAAAATCCCAACAATGAGACCGTGATGACGCGTAACATCCACTTGTTACGCAAGCAAATATAAGCTAATTAACTAAACATTTTTTGCAATTTAAAAATAGAACATTAGCAATATAAAACTGAAATAATCTTAAATAAATGTGATAAATACAAACATATCGTGCTCTAAGCATATTCTAGAACCGGGGTCACGAATATATGAGTAACTAGAATTCTACAAATATGGTCTGAAATAAAGTACAATTGTCAAAAATTGATAAAAGGTAAGATATGATAGAAGGGGACTTCAGGGACTGCTAACGTCGAGCAACTCTACCTCAAGTTTCTTGTAGCAGCCGAATCCGAGAAGCCTCCGATATGCGTTGCAAGGACCAACACCAGGATCTGCACAAAAAGTGTAGAAGTGTAGCATGAGTACAATCAAGCCATGTACTCTGCAAGTGTCGAGCCTAATCTCGACGAAATAGTGACAAAACTATGAAAAGACACCCACAATAAACCTGTATTGAATAATACAACAGAAAAGAAGTACAGGTAAAATTGTAAACTCATAAAAATGGATCCGAAGGTCAATTAATAGAGGGCCCAGAATAACATGCTCTAAAATCTCGTATCACAATACCGAGATAAAACTCTAAAACTACAAACAACTACAACACATCATACTCTATTTCGGTGTGCAACCCGATTCCAACAGTTATCACGACAGTTATTGCGACGTGAAATCCGATACCATCATTTATCACAATAATTTTTGCAGCGTGCAACCTGATCCAAAATTTATCACAATAATTGCCGCGACGTGCAACCTGATCCCAATATTATAACATATCACTATCTGTTGCAATGTGTAACCCGATACCAATATTAATTTATTTCAATACTATTGTGGTGTGAAACCCATTCCCAATACACTTATTAACATAAACAACACAACATAAATAATTACGACATCTCAACACAAAGGAATGATGAAATGACTGGAACATTAATGAAATACCAATACAAATGGGGAATAACTAATACCTCAAAATTTTAAACCTTGACAATTCATTAATACAAGAATAGATAAATGGCTCACATAATCGGAATAACATAATAAAGTACATCAAACTAATGTAAGGACAGTAAAATAAGACAATTAATGCAAGTAGGAACATGTTGCAGGCAAGCATATATTGAGTGAGGAATGAACAAAACAAAACAGGTAATATCTAATGACAAATAACAAATAAGGCAATGAATAACAGATAAGAACATATAGCAATCAAAGCATGTAACAAGAGATAACATGGAATAAATGAAAACATGGAAGTAAATAGCCCAAACCTGCATTCTTTAACCAATGACAACGCATATACACTCGTTACCTCACATATACGCCGTTCCCACACATAATTCACGTACAAATACACCAATAAGTCCTAGTTCCCTCAAATAAAAGTTAGATAGGACATTACCTCATTGCGCAACCAACTCGACAATCAACCACAACTTCTCCTTTCAAATAATCCTCCAAACCAACGAAATCTAGCCAAATATCATTCAAACAATTCTGAATAAGCTTTAGAAATTACCCACAAATAAAAAAGGTTCAATCTTTGATGAAATTGAAAAAGTCAACAAAAGTCAACCCCGGTCTTGCTTGGTGAAAATTCGAGATCCGAACCAAAATCTGATTGCCCATTCACCCCCGAGCCCTGTTATGTGAATTATTTCCAGATCCTATCTCGATTTAAGGTCTAAAACTCAATTATACAAAATTCATAAATTCTTACCAAGTCCCTAATTTCTACCATGAAAATATTAGATTTCATGTTTAAATCTCATGAAAAATAATGAGGACATGCGATAAGTCCCGACTTTTCCTCTTTTACTCAGCTGCAGGTATCGCCATTGCGAACTCTTGTTGGCAATTGCGAGTATCGTAAATGCATAAGAAATATCGCACATGCGACCAGTGTCCCCAGTCAGCATAAGTCGCAAATGCGACAAAAATATCGCATTTGCGAACCTACCTAACTCCGGTGCCCAATCGCAAATCCGACCAAGCCATAGAAAAATCAAAGCTCGGATTGTCCGCAAATGTGAATATTTGCTTGCAAATGCGAAGACTACTCTACCCACCCCTCATCGCGAATGCGAGCTCGACTTCGCAAAAGAGGAGATTGCCTTTTCGAACAGATAATTGCAAATGCGATACCTGCACTTCATTACCAGAAACTGAAGCACACCAACAATTCTCAACCAAACTATTTCGTAACACATCTGAAACTCACTCGATCCCCTAAGGCTCCAAACCGAACATGTATACAAGTGTAATAACATCCTACAAACTTGATCGGTACCTCAAATCATCAAAATAACAACAAATAAAATGAACCGATCATCAAAACTTGTAATTTTCAACTTGAAACTCAATTTCACATTTTTTCACATAACGCATTGAAATACGCTCGGGTCATCCTGAACCCCCAAAAAAGTGCATACAAGTCCAAAAGCTTCATATGAACCTACCGGAATCGTAAAAAAATTGATCTGAGGTTGTTTGCCAACAATGTTGATCATGGTCAACTCAAGTCTCAGTTTAAGCATAAAATCACTTTTTCTTCAAATATAACATAGAAATTTGAAAAACGATACAGACCATGCGTGCAAAATGCGAAATATCAAATGGAGCTAATAGAGGTCTCAAAACACGAAAGTAAAGGCTAGTACATCAAAACGACCTATCGGGCCGTCACATTCTCAACCTCTAAAATAAACGCTTATCCTCGAATGACATAAAAATGTACCAGTACTTCTAAAAAGGTGGGGGTAACTACTCCGCATATCAGACTCGGACTCCCACTTAGCCTCCTCAATAGGATGACCCATCCATTGCACTTTCACAGAAGTAAAAATCTTGGATCTCAACTTACGAACATGCCGGTCTAGAATAGCCATCAGCTCTTCCTCATAGGTCAGATTTTCATTACGATGCATCGTGCTGAAGTCCAAACATGAGACATGTCCTCATGGTACTTTTGAAGCATGATAACGTGAAATACTAGATGTACCCCTGCTAGGCTAGGATGCATGTAAGCATGTAAGAAACCTCCCCAACTCTCTCCAAGATCTCAAACAGGACAATAAACCTTTGGCTAAACTTGCCCTTTTTACCAAACCGCATCACGCCCTTCATAGGGCGACACTAGGAGAAGAACCTTCTTATCCAATATATAGCTACATCTTGAACCTTGCGATACACATAAATATTCTTCCTGGACTGAGCTGTATAAAGTTGTTCCTGAATCACCTTAACCTTTTTCATAGCATGCCAGACCAAATCAATCCCAGCAATCTAGCCTCCCCAGGCTCAAACCAACTAATTAGCAAACGATGTTGCCTCCCATATAAGTCCTCATACGGATCCATCTGGATGCTCGTTTGGAAGCTGTTGTTGTAGGCGAACTCTGATCAAGGTAAGAACATGTACCATTAACATCCAAAATCAATGGAGCATGACCTCAACATGTCCTCCAAAATCTGAATGGTCCACTCATACTGCCCATCTGTCTGAGGGTGAAACGCGGTACTTAGCTCAACTCGCATGCCCAACTCACACCGCACAGCTCTCCAAAAATATGAAGTGAACTGCGTGCCATGGTCTGAAATAATATAAATGGGCACACAGTGCAGGCGGATAATCTCCCAGATGTTAATCTAAACCAACCGCTCTAAAGAGTAGGAAGTCATCACCAGAATGAAATGTGTGGACTTAGTCAACCGGTCAACAATGACCCAAGTATCATCGTACTTCCTCAAGGTCCATGGTAAGCCTGCCACAGTCCATAGTGATGCTCTCCCACTTCCACTCCGGTATCACCAACTAGAGAGCGTTGATGCGCTCTAACAAGGACGATCGTGCCACAACACAAGAAACAACCCTACTAAGCTCCGAAACATCCAACCTCACGAATCTTTTAGCCAAGGACTGAACATCCATGGCCAATGGTCTCTCGGCTGCTGGTTAAAATATCAAGCTACACATGCTCTCTGCCTTTCTATTCAAGGCATTGGCCACTACACTGGCCTTCCTCGGATTATACAATATGGTAATATCATAGTATTTCAATAACTCTAACCATCTATGTTGCCTCAAGCTAAGATCCTTTTCCTTGAACAGATGTTGGAGACTCCAATGGTTGATATGGACCTCACATGAAAAGTCGTTTAGATAGTGCCTTCAAATCTTGAGTGCGTATAAATGGTTGCTAGCTCCAAATCATGCACATGGTAGTTCTTCTTATGGACCTTAGACTAACAATACACGTAGGAAATCACCCTACCCTCCTGCATCAATACCGCGCCAACCCAATATGCGATGCATCACAATACATAGTGTAAAATCCCGACCTTATGGGCAACACAAACACTAGGGTTGTAGTCAATGCAGACCATATGAATAGAGCACCATTCTGAGTCAATTTAGTCAATGGAATGAGATAAAAAACCGATTCACGAACTAGCAATAGTAACTCGCCAAATCCATGAAAGTTCGGAATCTCTGTGGCCGAAGTAGGTCTGGGCCAGCTCTAAATTGCATCAATCTTCTTAGGATCCAACTTGATACTCTTGGAAGACACGACATGACCCAAAAACCATCATAGTCTATCTAGAATTTATACTTTGAAAACTTTCCATATAGATTATAATCCTTCAAAGTCTGAAGAACAATTTTATAGGGTAAAATCAGTTTATATTAAATGATCGAATGGTAGCACGACACGTGGAACTAGAGACAGGAATAAGATAAATCAAGTAAGAACAAAAACCAAAAACAACAGCTGCAGTTGGCATTAGATAGACCCCGAAGAGAACATAATCAACGTGAACGGATCCAATGTTTGCTAACAGATGGCATTCAATAAAGAATATTACATAACATTAAATGGGCAGTCGTTGCAGAGAATATATGCATTCATGACCCGCTGTTACATATTCATCAACTTTCCATTTATTGTCATTTAATAAGGGCTAGATCCTAGAATCTTATTTCCTAGGCATATCTATAAATAGTAGTTTCAACAGCCATTCTAGGGACATGAAATTCTTGGAAAAACTTATGCTATATTCTATTCTATATCTAAATAAGATACTTTACCTGCTATTTTAATTGTTCTTATTCCTTCTCTTGGACGCATTGCTCCTGCAACCATGATTATCATTTCCCTCGATTTTAATCACGTAGCAAATACAATTGTACCGTTTTACGAATAAAGAGTTTGGAACCCACTGTGGGGCTTAGACAATAGCGTAATTGAGTTTATCCTTGCACTTATTACGAATTCCTTTGATTCTTTGTTTCTTAGCAAAGAAAAAAAAATGGCAGCTAACGATATCAACATCGCACGCAATGTTCAGGCCTATGAAAATCTATCGCAACATGAAGATTCAATCAGTGAGACCCGCAGCAAGGGGGACGTGGCAACTCCGGTATATGGAGGACAATACCTTCGACATGTACGAGAACCAACTCCCGATGACGCAAAAGATGAACACGTCCTGGAAACAATAACGATCTTGAGAGAACAACAGAAGGCCATCGTAGGCCACCTTTTAAGGAAGGATCAAGTCATGACGGAAATTAAGCAGGCATTTTCAGGAGCTTTTAACAACGCAAATGGAAGTGTCCTAGTTCGTCTCGGTGCTCTTGCAAATCAAATGGCTCAAAGAGTTGATAACAAAACCCCGAGGGCTAATGTAATTTTTGATGATGCTGGGCGAACCGCTAGCGGTCTGGTAACGATAACATCAATGATCCATTAAAAATTGAACTCGTGAGATCCATAAGGGGGATGAACGAGCAGATAGATCAAAATGCGAAAGAATTTCACGCGCGAATGGATCAGATTCTGCAGCAGAGACATTCACAAAGGGCTTAAATCTGAGGAGCTCAAACACCTCCAGAAAGCTGAAGGAAAGCCTGCTCGTATTCCAGGAGACTACATGGGCAATGTTCATAACCGCTGTGAGACGAAGATAAGAGTAGAAGATGATTAGCTTGGGTTCCTGACACCATCAAAGGGGCGGGACCGAGACAAAAACCAGGATAATTTCAAATGGGATTTTGATGCAGACCGACGATCTTCTAAATGTCGTTTCTTGCCTTATGAGAGAGCTGAGAGACACAACATCAAAGGGTTCCAGTCCTCGGATAGGTTCTCTCCCGATAGAAGTACTGGCCGTAGGCGGAACAACAGATCCTTACAACAAAAGGAGGTACCGAGGTCCCCAAATTCTACATATCCCAGGTTGTCAAATTACAATTTCAACATCAGCATAATTGAGTAGGTATCAACAATTATATCAAGAATCACAATTCTCAAAGCCAATCAGATCTGATCCCAGTAAGAGGGATCCTAAGCTATGGTACGAATAACATGGGACTCATAGACACAGATTGGGGACTGACGACATCTCCGCGATGAGGTGGCAAAACTGTTGAAAAATGGCCATCTCAAGGAGTTCTTGAGTGACTGAGCCATGAGCAATTACGGTCGCAACCGAGACAACATGAGACCTTCGAATATAGGAGAAGACCCTCATCAGTTGACTATTAATATTATTTTCAGAGGAAATGAAATCAATGGCGTAAACTTCTTAGCGTCCTAGAAGAAAAATATATCGGTGACCCACAACAAGAAACTTTGGGAAGTCGCTGAAGACGAAATCAACTTCATCGAGGAAGATTCCAATGAACTTCTTTAGCCGCATAACGATGTCATGGTAATCTCTTTTAATTTCCTAGATTTCAAGATTAATTGTTTTTTGGTTAACCCAGGAAGCTGAGAACATCATTCAATGGAGAGTGCTGGATCAAGCCAAATTAACCAGAAATATCATTCTGGGAAAAAAGCTCCTCACCAGGTTTCACCTAGTAAGTGTGACAACCCGAGGAGAAATCCTGCTGCCCACGAATGCCGAAAGGAGAGAAAGACCACCTTATTTGAAGTGGTGGAAGACGACATGGGCTACAACATAATCCTTGGTAGGGAATGGTTACATAATATAAAGGCCGTACCATCAACGTATCACCAACTACTTAAGTTTCCGACCCCAGAGGGAATCAAGCAGATAAGAGGAGATCATCCATCAGCAAGAGAAATGAATGCGGTATAAATTTGTAGCAGTAAAGGGAAAGTTCCAACCAATAGAAATTATAGGAACTAAAACCCTATTTCCGTGCCGAGTCAAGACAATAAAGGCAAGGAGTCATAGGAATCCCACCAGGTACAAAAATACTTTCAGGTACTGGAAGAGAGAGACACAACCAAATCCATGGCAGAAGAACTCGAGCAATTGGCTTTTATCGAAGAAATCTTGGAGAGAAAGTTTCATTCGGGAACATGACTCAGTCCCCAACTCAAGTTTGAGTTTATTAATTTCCTTAAAGATAACATTAACAGTTTTACGTTGTCGCACTCGGATATCACATGTATCCAACTAGAGGTGGCCGTGCACAAGGTATGCCTGGACTGAGCATTCCTCAGATAAAGCAAAAGAGTCGCCCAATAGCTCAGGTCAGAAACAAGTTTATTAAAGATGAGGTAACTCGGCTACTGGACATCGGTTCAATCCGAGAGTAAAGTATCCCGAATGGTTAGCTAATGTAATTTTTGTTCCGAAAAAATAACAAATTTAAAATGTACGTAGATTATAAAGACTTGAATAGGGTGTGCCCTAAAGACTCGTTCTCATTTACAAACATTGATCAAATGGTTGATGCTACGGATGGGCACAAGTTAATGAGGTTCCTTAACGCCTAGTTCGGGTATAATCAAATCAAGATAAACTTGGATGATCAGGAAGAAACATCGTTTATAAATTTTTTTGGCACATATTGTGATAATTTGATGCCTTTCGGGCTTAAAAATGCCAGAACCACTTATCAGAGGCCCGTGAACAAGATGTTCGAAAAGAAAATAGGTAAAATAATGGAAGTGTGCATAGATGACATGTCGGTCAAGTCTTTGAATGCAGGTGATTAAAGCACCTCCAAGAGATGTTCGATATATTGAGGAAGCATAACATGAAATTCAACCCGAAAAATTTGTGTTCGGGGTTGTCTTTGGTAGGGTCTTCGGTTACTTGGTCTCACGGAGATGGATCGAGAAAAATTCCTATAAAATCAAAGCCATCGTAGACATCCCAGATCATCTTATAAGCGTATAAAAAGTACATGGATTAACCGGGAGATTGGCTGCTTTTAGCAGGTTTCATCTGTCGAACATGAAAAAATGTCATCACTTCTTCTCACTCCTGAAGAAGAAGAAGAAATTTTTTGAAAGGACTCTTGGCTGCTAAAGAAGTGGTGCTGGTGTCGAAAACGATATCAGGAGTTTGGACCTTGTTCATCGATGGAGCTTCCAACGTGAAAGGGTCCGGGCTAAGGGTTGTCCTAATCACGCCATCGGGGGAAACCTCGAGCCAGGTCGTAAAACCTGTTCTGTTAACAAACAATGAAGCCGAGTATGAGGCTTTGGTTGCAGGACACAAATTGGACAGGGAACTTGGATCCGAGGTCTTAGAGATCAAATTTTATTCCCAACTAGTAGTAAACCAAGTTACGTATTTCTCGATGCAAAGAAAGAGCGAATGAAATACTATGTGATTAAAGTTCAAACTTTGCCGGTGTGATTCAAGGAGTAGGCGATCACGCATATCCCGAGAGAAGAGAAAGTGGAAGCAGATGCATTGGCTAACTTGGGGTCATCCACAGAGATAAAAGGATCCGACTCAGGTACTGTTGTTCAACTTATGCATTCGCTAGTGGATGTGGACGACTATTGTGAAGTATATACAACCTACCTAGTGTGGGACTTGAGGAATGAGCTCCTTGAATATCTTTGGCACGTCAAGCTGCCTGAAGACCCGAAGGCGTCCCAGTCAATATGCACCAAAGCGGCTCATTAATGCCTTATGGGAGGGAAACTACTTAGGAGATCATACCAAGGACCATTGACCTGTTGTTTAGGGGCCTCGAAGGCGTACTGCATGATGAGAGAAATCGGTGAAGGAATTTGCATTAACCATTCAGGTGAAAATTCGTTGGTGCTAAAGCTAGTTAGAGCAGGATACTACTGGCCTCTGACGGAACAAGACGCAAAGACGTTAGTGAACAAATGCACCAAATGCTAATGCTATGCACAGTTGGTACACCAGCAAGTATAATTATTGCATTCGGTAATATCCCCATGGACATTCATGAAATTGGGGGTGGATATAGTTCGACCACTGCCAGCGAGTCCCCGAAATGTAAGGTTTCTTGTAATCTTAACCGGTTACTTCACTAAAAGGGTACCACTGCAAGCGAGTCCCCGAAATGTAAGGTTTCTTATAATCTTAACCAGTTACTTCACTAAAAGGGTTGAAGCAGGTAATTCAAAAGATTGGTGAGTGCGAAGTGATCAATTTCTTATGGGAACACATAATTTTCTGGTTTGAAATACCGAGGGGAATTGCTTGCAATAATGGACCACAATTCATAGGCTCCATAATAGAAAAAATTCTCGAAGACATGAAAAGCAAAAGAATTAGCTCCTCGCCATACCATCTAAGTGATAATACATAGGCGGAGTATACCAATAAGGTAATTATCCAAAACATCAAAAAGAGATTAGAAGCTTCTAAATGCAAGTGGACCGAAGAGCTATAGGGTATGCTATGGACATACCAGACGACGGCAAAATCAAGGACGGGAGAGAAACATATCTCTATCGTATATGGCGGAAGTATGGAACCAACCTTACGATTTTCCCAAATAGACGAAGAAATAAATAATGATGCATTGCTGGATCTGCTAGATCTGCTTGATGAATGCACAAACT
Organism: Nicotiana knightiana; assembly: GCA_005239525.1. Taxonomy (NCBI): domain Eukaryota; kingdom Viridiplantae; phylum Streptophyta; class Magnoliopsida; order Solanales; family Solanaceae; genus Nicotiana; species Nicotiana knightiana. Next base: position 98,111 of record ML389437.1, read on the forward strand.
TGGCACATGTATGGATGGTAGCTTAGAAGAAGAGGATGAAAAAATACTACAATCGGAGAGCCAATCTTCCTTACTTCAAAGTAGGAGACTTGATGATGAGGCCGGTGATTTAGAACGCTTGGGAAAGCAACACTGGGAAGGAAGGACGGACATGTGAAGGTCCTTACTAGGTTTCAGCTATCACTGGAATATGATCATACGAGCTGGACTTTTTTCCCTTCAACTAGTTTTTGTCTCAATCTGATTTTTCTAGCAAGGTTTTTAACAAGGAAACAAAGAAAATCATGCTTAGAGAGGAACGTCATCGGCAAAGTTAAGGACTTTAAATGACAAGGCATTGAGATAACAAACTAGTACGAGATGGTTAAATGCTTTTTGGATCGACATCAAATTATTAATGGGAAGTAAAGCTTTCCATCAAACCAAAGGCTTTTCAACCATCCACAAGTGCTTTACCCAACGGAGCTAGACTTCTAGTGTTCCAATTCACATACTTTGCATTCGAACACTAGGGGGGGGGGGATAGTATAAAAATACGACAACATGATTGCCATGAAAGCTTGGACTACGAGACCCAGGAACAATAATGTCTCATCAGGATAGGGACTGCACGACCATCCCCGTAGAAACAAGTTGTACAAGTTTTCCACATGTATTGGCAATTTCTTTTCTTAGCAAACGATCGCTTATGTACTTTTGAAGATACAAGGAATAAAAAAAAGTCCTTTTATATTTATCTTCTTTATTTTCCAAAAGAGTAGTTGATTTTATCATTTGAAAGATAACAAAAAATTTCAAATGCTTATGCCAGAATGAGAATGAGACGTCCTCTTCAAAAACACCGTAAACATTAGAAGCCCTCTCTTATGAAACCCTCATAGTAAAGGGTTGATTCTGAAAGAGTTTATGCCCGGAACAAAAAGCTATCGGATGAAAATACACCCAAAGCCCTATCTAATTCGATGCAAAAAGAATAAAATTTTGCACAATACTTGGGCAAAGACTTCTTTATTTATCAAAATGCCAAATGGCTTAAGTACAAAGATACAAAATAAGACAACAAAAGGAAATAAGAAAAATCTAAACATTATCGCCGCCAGAACTCGGGGGAGAGAGGCATCTACGCCCCCTCCCCCCGAGGGGGAGAGGGAAGATCAATCGCCAGTTCAGGTCCAAGGCCTTCATCTTCATTTTCTTTAGCTTCATCCTTGGTGCTTGAAGAGTCAGTTGCACCAGGTTGAGAGGGGAGGCGTTCTCGAGGGGTTAACTCCAGTGCTCGGGCCTTTGTGATGCAATCATCAATATCAATGATTCCTGCTTTGGCTTTTCCAAGGTTTTTCTCCTCATGTGATAAATATAATGTGTCTTTTAAAATACGAGAGTATTCCTTCGGAACTAGAGCTTTGATTTAAGCTTGTCAACCTCGGCTTGAAGACCATCCCTCTCGGACCTTAAATCAAGATCACAGATTGTGGATATGTGAATCTGGTTTTTCTACATGATCAACTTAAACCTCTCTTCCATCCTATCCATGTTCTCTTTGGAAACACTAACCTCTTCATCTTTGGAGTTCAAGCCTAACTCTATATCATTAACATATTCAATGGAGGCAGACTCGTGCTCGGCAACAACGAGCACAACATCTTGAACCTCAGCCAACTTAGCCTTAGTCTCTTGAAACTTAACATTAGCTGAGTGGCTTCTTGGCTAAGGTCCATCACTTCCTGCTCGCTTAGTTGCAATCGGGCCTCAAGCTCGCTCGCCTTAGCAGCCTTTGGCTCCAGCACCGGGAGGCGAGCAAGAAGTTGGTCCCACTTGGCATGATCCCGTTTAGACATAAGTCTTTCTTTGAAGCCATCGGCTTCAGGTAGTTGGGAAGTTCCACCAGCCTGGGTAGCAGATGGGACCTTTCGAAACCGAACTCTCTCCTTTCAGATCTGAAGAAGGGGTGAATAGTTGTGCCCCAAATTCCCGTGATCGGCAGACTCGGACGGAAGCACCCTCCTCTTGGACGTCTGTGGCCGGTGGAGGAGATGTAGTAGATGATGGTGGCGAAGGCACAACTAGAACAGTGGCAGTGCTGATTATTTGTTGCTCATCACTTGAAGGTAGAAGAGGCACGATTTCCAACCTCACAGGACTAAAATAGCAACGGGGGTCAGAAAGTAAGAATTGGCATTCTCTACTAAATCTACTTCACCCCAAAGCGCTTGGAAATCACCTTCGAGTGGGTTTCTAAGCTCTCCCAGTTGAGCATTCAGTCGAGCTGATGAAGATGGTTGTCTCCGTTGAAAGGAAGCCTATTCATCACTAGTTTCCCTGTCATCCTTAACGAACATTGTGACCATGCTTGGATTTGTCGTGGGCCTTATTTATTTTATTATTTTTGTTCCTATCCAAGGAAGAGCACCACCTTTTTTGTTGCATGTTCTTTAGCTTGGGAATCCTAGAAGAAATGCCTTCAGAAGAAGTAGACTCGAGGGCACCGCTCTGAGTGAGACCATACTGCAGCAATCTCGTAGCCTCTGTAGGATGGGCCAAAATATCCACTTTGGGGCAGAAAATAGAGCCTTGTGGGAGTCCTGAATCTAGCAAAAGATGTAGTTAGTGAATTTATTTATGTTCATATAGAGGAATAAGAAAGAAGAACTCAGTTTACCGTGGTTCTTGGATTTCCATCCATATTTGGGGGCCATCTCCTTCCACCGACGGGTTTTTGGAGTTATAATATCAATAATATTCTGAACCCATTGGTCTAGGCCTTAAACCCTTGGTGGTGTCCACTGAGCAGTTGAAAAAATAAAAACAATGAGGTCAACAATGACGAGAAGCGGTATTTTCACTAAGGAAAGAGATTAGTAAACTGTAAACTTACGGTGAAAAATTCCATGATTCAGGAAAGGATGGAGTTGAGGTTAGGATGATATCCCTAGTAGAAATGGTAAGAAAGGTGTGGTGGCCAGGTCTGCTGAAATTTATTACTCCCCCACGGAAGATTTTCGGGGAGTAGAGATTCATCATGTGTTCTAGGGGTAGGATTTCCCCAATCTCCGCACACAACCGATGTATGCAAGCCATTGTTCGCCATACAGAAGGGCCTACTTATGCCAAGAAGACCTGGTACAGATGGAATAACCCCAAGATCACGGGTCTAAGTCCCCCGCTCAAAGAAAATGAGCCCAAAGTGAAGGGGTATGTATAGACATACATGATACCTTCCTTGGTGAAGCTAACCTGGTCTATTAGGTCAGGAGCATTGGTGTTAAGGCCCGGACAATCAACCCTTATTCACAGTAAGAATACTTGAACGACGAATAGAAGAAGGATACCTGCTAACAGCCCAAGTATATGGATGCATGGAGGGAACTTCTCTTGGAGGTCATTGATGGTGCTCAAGTATTTGGGTATGATGGTGCTTACCGTGGGAGGATCAACATCAACATCAACCTTTTTATCTTTGCTTCTCTTCGGGACTTCACCGAAGAGAAGACCAAAGTTCTCAAAAGACTCAGTAAAAGAAGACATAATAGCAAGAAGGTGGTGAAGTTTTTGAAGAAAATCAGAAAGAGGTGAAAGTAGAAGAAGGTTAAGTATAGAGAAGATAATGGATATATGAAAATTTTAGAAGTGAAAGAGGTAAAATGATGAGTATAAGTAAGGATCTAGACGACTAAAATTGTGGTCATGATTACCTCGAGAATTGGAAAATATATTGCTGAATCGCGGGGCAACATGTGTTCGGGGTATTATATGCGAGAAGACGTGTGTCCTATCAAGCGTCAGAGACTGTATCGAAGGACTTCAGAATATTTCTCGCAAAGAAAGGGATCTTCACCAACTTCTTAGTGACACAATGATATGATACCGGAAAATAAGGGGACTATTTGTATATGGTAAAATTAGTTTATATTAAATGATCGAGTGGTAGTGTGACACGTGGAACTGGGGACAGGAAAAATCCAAATTGAGTAAGAACCAAGATCGTGAACAGCAACAACAACAACAGTTGACATTGGATAGACCCCAAATAAAGAATATTCCCTAGAATTAAATGGGCAGCCGTTGCAGAGAATATTTACATTCATGGCCAGCCGTTACATATTCATCAATAGCCTTTTATTGTCATTTAAGAGGGACTTGATCCTAGGATCTTGTTTCCAAGGTATAACAATAAATAATAGTTACAACATCCATTGTAGGGGAAGGAACACGGAAAAACTTATGCTACATTCTATTCTAAAGCTAAATAAGATAGCTTTACCAATTATTTTATATTGTTCTTATTCCTGCTCTCAGAGGCATTGCTCCCGGAACCAGGCTTGTCATTTTCTTCGATTTTAATCGCTAAGTCTTATTTTTAATCTAATTTATAAATCATTATTAGATCAAATCAGTTCACTTGTCTATAAACCACATAACAAATTCAACTTTACCGTTTTGTGGGTAAACACCAATTCATAAATGTTGCTCATGCACCTCTCTTGTAACGACCCGACCGGTCGTTTTGTGAGATTAGCCTCGTTTCCCCAATTTCTGATTTATCATATATTGCTTAGTCTGTTTATGTTGTGTTGGGTTGTATGGTTTGGGCTCGGAGTGGTCGTGGTGAGAATAGAGACAATTAGCCTCTTAAAGTAGCCTAATAGTTGAAAAGTCAAATTGAGAGTTGACTTATTGGTAAACGACCTCGGAAAGCGGATTTTATGAATGTGATAGCTTCTCTAGGTGATTTGGGACTTATGAGTGTGTTTGGAATAAAGTTTTGATGCCCGGTGTAGAATTAGGCTTGAATTGGCGAAGGTTGGGTTTTGGCGATTTCCGGTCGGCAGTGGAAAATAGGCTATAGGGGTCGGAATGGAATTCCGACAGTTGGAGCAGGTTCGTAATGTCATTCTGGATATGTGTGAAAATTTTCAGGTCAATCAAATGTGTTTTGGTTGGTTTCGGCTTCATTGGCAAAAATTAGAAGTTTCAAAGCTCATAGGTTTGAATTTGATGTATTTTTTGTGTTTTCGTGTTGTTTTTGGTGTTTCGAAGGCTCGACTATGTTTTAATGATGCTATGGGGTGTGTTGGTTTGTTTGGTTGGGGACCCGAGGGGATCGGGATTGATTTTGTATGGTTGGCGGAGGTTTCAACTTAGGAAATTTGCAGCAAATAGCTGCTGGTGTTAAGCTGCTGGTGTGGCCGCACCTGCGGATGGGCAGCCGTAGGTGCGAAGGTCCATGCGCAGGTGCGAAGAGTTGGCCGCAACTGCAAAGCCGCAAGTGCAGAAAAGGGATCGCAGGTGCGAGAATTGGACTATTAGTGGGTTTTCGCAAGTGCGCACCTAGGACCGCAGGTGTAGGTCCGCAGGTGCGAGGAAAGGTCCGCAGGTGCGGATTAACTGGCCAGAACAGTATAGAATGGTGTCTCCGCAAAATTTTAGTCATTCTTCTAATGTTGCATGCTGGTGGAGCTTGTTTGAGAGCAAAATGAAGAGAGAATTCGAGGTTCTTCAGTAGAGCTGGTTTCTATGCTATTTTGTTCGGATTAGGCTTGTAATTTGAAGGATGAAAGTAGAAAAAGTTTGGAAAAATGAGAGGAGGTTTGGAAAATTCTTTTGGCGTTTTGGGTAGGCAATTGTGGTCAGATTGTGGTGTTCTTAGTATGTATAGAATCGTGGGAGGACGAGGTTTTTATTGATGTAAATTTTATCGAATTCCGAGACGTGGGCCCGGGGCTCAGATTTTGCCAAATTTCGAGAATTGTGTTAAACTTTCTATATCTTTCGATTGGGTTTTGTTTTTTTAGCGTGTATTGATGATGTTAATCTGATTTTGGTTAGATTTGGAGCATTTGGGAGAAAATTCGAGGGGCAAGTGCATCGCGGAGTAGCTTTTGGGCTGTTTTGAGATAAGTAATGATTGTAACTCTAAACCTGAGGGTATGACACCCCGTTATTGGATGCTGTGTTGATAAATGAGGTGATGCACACGCTAGGTGACGAGCGTGGGGGCGTGAACCAATAGGGATTGTGACTTGGTTCATCCGTAGCGACTATTAAACCGCATATTCGATTTGAAACCTTATGGTATCCTGTGTTTCGAAAGTTTATACTTGTTTATGGGTTGTGAGCCATGTTTGGGGCCTTATGCCGACCTGTTTAGACCCTCAAGAGAATTTTTCCATGTTTGGGTACTTTTACACTATTCTATTCCTATCATGTTAGAACAATTGTGAACCCAGTCATGTTTCCTACTTGTTGTTATTTTCACTGTTATCACACTGCTTTGAAATTTTGAAAAGTTTTTTGGGCTGAGTCCCGTGAGTCGAGATGAATTGCTCAAGTGGCTTGTGAGGGTGACTGAGTCAGGCCGAGACCCGTGTATGTGAGGATAGCTATGGATCGGGCTACACGTCGCAACAGTATATATCTGTTAGGTCGAGCGCAGAGTATGTGAGGATAGTTATGGGACGCGCTGCACGCCGCATCAATATATGTGTTATATACTATATGTGGGTCGGGCTGCATGCCGCAGCAATATAGATTATATATATACGGATCGGGTTGCACGCCGCAGCAGATATAGCGCTTGGGCTGAAGGAGCCCCTCCAGGAGTCTGTACACCCCAGTGAGCATAGTCGACTATTTTATGGATTGGTCTGCACGCTGCAACAATATATGTTATATATATGGATCGGGCTGCACGCCGCATCAGTATAAATACATAAATAAATGTAGTGGAGCGGGCTGCCCGCCGCAACAATTGTGTTTGTTCATGGTACTTACTGAGTACGAGTGCTAAGTGAGAGCATGAGATACTGATAGTGGAGTCACGAGTGACTGAGAGGCTTGCCCGATAGGCTTTATTGTGAGTGATACTGTGCCCGAGGGGCTTATATTCTATGAAAATGTTTTTTTCAGTGTTCGTTACACTGAGCCTCTGATAATAAATGTTGGACGAAAGTTTTCATACGAGATTTTTAAGTGAAAACCGGGGTTTTATGAAATATTCGGAATTGTAGATTTCTGACTTGATTTGTTAATTTCCACTGTTATTCATTATGTGGATTTATATGATTTAAATAGCTTTTCAATACACTCAAGTTTTTAGTTACATTGATTACTTACTGATTTGGCGTACTCACGTTACTCCATAAACTCTGTGTGCAGATCCAGGTACCGGACCATCCCACTAGTTGATTTTTGGGCGAGCTTGGAGTTGTTCGAGGATTGAGGTAGCTGCTAAGCGTCCCCATCTCACCTTTTTCCCTTCCCTAAAATTATAATTTCTTTTGGTCTTTTGTACCTCAGACTTTTGTTGTAGCAAGTCACCGTTGTACATTGTATTTTTAGTCTTAGATGCTCAAGATAGTTGACTCCAGGTTTTGGGGAAGTGTGTATTTGTTTATCTCTTTCTGATATTTTTAAAATCTGCTAAATTTTTGTGAAATTATGGGATATATTGATAATCTAAAATGGTTGGCTAGCCTAGTTCCATGATAGGCGCCATCACGTCCGGCTTAGGATTTGGGGTCGTGACAAGTTGGTCATAAATGTAGTGGAGCGGGCTGCCCGCCACATTAGTTGTGTGTGTTCATGGTACTTACTAAGTACGAGTACTAAGTGAGAGCATGAGATATTGATAGTGGAGTCACGAGTGATTAAGAGGCTTTCCCGAGAGGCTTTATTGTGAGTGATACTGTGCCCGAGGGGCTTATATTCTATGAAAATGTTGTTTTCACTCTTCTTTACACTGAGCATCTGATAATAAATGTTGGACAACAGTTTTCATACGATATTTTTAAATGAAAATCGGGGTTTTATGAAATATTCGGAATTGTAGATTTCTGACTTGATTTGTTCATTTCCACTATTATTCATTATATAGATTTATATGATTTAAATGGTTCGTCACTACACTCAAGTTTTTAGTTACATTGATTACTTACTGAGTTAGCATACTCACGTTCTCCATGAACCTCTGTGTGTAGATCCAGGTACCAGACCATCCCACTAGTTGATTTCTGGACGAGCTTGGAGTGTTTGAGGATTGAGGTAGCTTCTCAGCGTCCCCAGCTCACCTCCTTTCCTTCCCTCAAATTATAGTTTCTTTTGGTCTTTTGTACCTCAGACTTTTGTTGTAGAAAGTCACCTGTTGTACGTTGTATTTTCAGTCATAGATGCTCATGATAGTTGACTCCAGGTTTTGGGCAAATGTGTATTTTTTTTATCTCTTTCTGATATTTTTAAAATCTGCTAAATTTTTGTGAAATTATGGGATATATTGATAATCTGAAATGGTTGGATAGCCTAGTTCCATGATAGGCGCCATCACAGCCGGCTTAGGATTTGGGGTCATAACAAGCTGGTATCAGAGCCTAGGTTACATAGGACTCAATGGTCATGAGCAGGTTTAGTAGAGTTTTGCGGATCGGTACGGAGGCGTCTGTACTTATCTTCGAGAGGCTGTAATACCCTTAGGAAAAATCTCATTTTTCTTGAATTCTGTCGTGCCATTTGATTGATTCTTGAAATCTAAACTTCTGTTGCTTCATTCTCTCACAGATGGTGATGACTCGTGCCACCGATCAGGGTGATCAGCCACCAGCTAGACCAGCGAGGGGTCGAGGCCGCGGTCAAGTCCGTGGTAGAGGTAGGGGATAGCCCGTGCAGCAGCCAGGGCAGTGCCAGTTGATCACCCTACTATTCATGATCAGATTCCTGCCACAGATACTCCAGCGGGGCAGGCTCAGGCACCAGCAATGTCTATTGTTATTGCAGGTCTTCAGGAGATAATGGCCCAGATCTTGATGGTGTGTACCACCATTGTTCAGGAAGTTGCCGCTACTTCTCAGGCCAGGGGAGGCAGTCAGACTTCAGTTGCCCGGACACCTGAGAAGGCTACTCAGGGCCAGCAGGGCCAGCAGACATCGGGGGCGGTTCCAGCCCAGCCAGTTGCTCCAGTTCAGGACTTCGTACTCCCAGCTATGCTAGATGATGAGCAGCGTAGGCTGGAGAGGTTTAGTAGACTACAACCTCCGACATTTAGTGGTGCTGAGGGCGAGGATGCCCAGGGTTTTCTAGATAAGTGCTAGAGGATGATGCGTACTGATGGGTTTTTGGAGACCAGTGGGGTCTCATTTGCTACTTTTCAGTTCTCTGGTGCTGCCTTCACTTGGTGGGAGTTTTTTGAGAGGCGTAGGCCTGTTGGTTCAGCACCCCTTACCTGGAAGCAGTTCTCCACTATCTTCTTGGAGAAGTATGTACCCTAGTCTCACCGGGAGGAGCAACGCATGCATTTTGAGCAGCTGCGTCAGGAGGAGCTATCAATGACGCAGTACGAGATGTTGTTTTCGGAGTTGGATCGTCATGCCACCGAGTTGGTCCCTACTGATAGGGAGAGGATTAGGAGGTTTATATATGGCCTTACTTATCAGCTCCGCCTTTTCATGACCCGGGAGAGAGTATCAGATGCTACATTTGAGCAAGTTGTTGATATTGCTCCAGATATTGAGTCGGTTCGCTGCCAGGAGCGGGTAGAGAGGGAGGCCAAGAGGCCTTGTGGATCGAGTGGTTCTAGGGGTGCTCCTTCCAGGGGGCAGTTTCATCATGGCAGGGGCCGTTCATTCAGGCCTCCTCGGTCAGGCCACCCAGCCTATAGTGGTGCATTTTTGGGGCATGTTCCCCGCGGTTTTCAGCTAGGCCATTCTTCATTCGGTTCCCTTCCAGCCTAGAGTGCAGCTCGAGCACCATCAATTCAGGGGTCTTTTATGCATGGTTGTTCTAGTGGCCATTCTGGTGCCAGGGGTTCATTTCAGTCCCAATCTCCAGCTCCAGGGAGCTGTTATGAGTGTGGAGAGTTCGGGCATATGAGGAGGCAGTGTCCTCATCTTCTTGGAGAACCATCTCAGCCGAGGAGCCAGCCTTCGACTTCAGCTCCAGTTACTTCACCACCCACCCAGGCAGCCAGGGGTGGTAGTCAGTCAGCTAGAAGCCGCCCTAGATGGGGAGATCGAGAAGGTGGAGGTCAGGGTCGTATGTATGCCTTTCCAGCCAGGCCAGATGCTATGGCCTCTGATGTAGTGATCGAAGGTATTGTCTTAGTCAATTGCCGAGATGCTTTGGCTTTATTTTACCTTGGTTCTACATATTCCTATGTTTTTTCATATTTTTCCCATTTTCTGGATATGCCCCGTGAGTCTTTAGTTATGTCTATTCATGTGTCAACTCCAGTGGGCGATACTGTTGTTGTGGACCGTGTGTATCTGTCGTGTGTGATATCCATTGGGGGTCTGGAGACCCGAGTGGACCTACTGTTACTCAGCATGGTCGATTTTAATGTGATATTGGGCATGGACTGATTATCTCTGTGTCATTCCATTATTGATTGTCACGCTAAGATTGTGACCTTAAATATGCTCGGATGTCCGAGGGTTGAGTGGAGAGAGTCTTCTGATTATGTGCCTAGCAGGGTGATTTCCTACCTGAAGGCTTAGTGTATGGTTGAGAAGGGGTTTTTATCGTATCTGGCTTTTGTGAGGGATGTTAGTGATGAGACTCCCTCTATTGATTCGACTTCTGTGGTCCGTGACTTTTCGGACGTGTTTCCTGCAGACCTGCTAGGTATGCCACATGACAGGGACATTGATTTTGGTATCGACTTGGTGCCAGGCACTCAGCCTATTTCTATTCCACCTTATCGTATGACACCAACAGAGCTAAAGGAATTAAAGGAGCAACTTCAGGAACTACTAGATAAGGGGTTCATTCGGCCTAGTGTGTCACCTTGGGGTTCACCGGTGTTGTTTGTAAAGAAGAAGCATGGTTCTATGCGTATGTGTATTGATTATCGGCAGCTGAATAGAGTTACAGTGAAGAACCGGTATCCCTTTCCTCGTATAGATGACTTGTTTGATCAGTTGCAGGGTGCCAGAGTATTTTCTAAGATTGACTTGTGTTCCGACTATCATAAGTTGAAGATTCGGGGGCCAGACATCCGGAAGACTGCTTTCAGGGCTAGATATGGTCATTATGATTTTCTGATTATGTCATTCGGGCTGACCAATGCCCCAGCAGCCTTTATGAAATTGATGCTCAATGTATTCCGGCCTTATCTGGATTCTTTCATCGTGTTCATTGACGATATCTCGGTGTATTCCCGATCTCGGGAGGATCATGAGCAGTATTTTAGAGTTGTGCTTCAGACCTTGAGAGAGAAGAGATTTTGTGCAAAATTTTCTAAGTGTGAGTTCTGGCTTGATTCGGTAGCATTATTGGGGCACGTGGTGTCTAGTGAGGGTATTCAGGTTGATCCGAAGAAGGTAGAGGCGGTGCAGAGTTGGCCTAGACCGTCATCAGCTACTGATTCGCAGTTTCCTTGGTTTGGCAGGGTACTACCGTCGTTTCATAGAGGGATTTTTATCTATTACAACACCTATAACCAGACTGACCCAGAAGGGTGCTCAGTTCAGGTGGACTGAGAAGTGTGAGGGGAGCTTTCAAAAGCTCAAGTCAGCTTTGACTACAGCTCCGGTATTGATTTTGCCTACGGGTTCAGGTTCTTATACAGTTTACTGTGATGCCTCGTGAGTTGGCCTTGGAGCGGTTTTGATGCAGGATGGTAGGGTGATTGCCTACGCGTCCAGACAATTGAAGGTGCACGAGAAGAATTAACCAGTGCATGATCTTGAGCTAGCAGCTATTGTTCACGCCTTGAAGATTTGGCGTCATTATTTGTATGGAGTGCATTATGAGATTTTCACTAATCACCGTAGTTTGCAACATCTGCTTAAGTAGAAGGATCTGAATTTGCGTCAGAGGAGGTGGTTGGAGCTTCTCAAGGATTATGACCTCACTATCTTATATCATCCGGGGAAGGCCAATGTAGTGGCCGATGCCCTGAGTCGCAGAGTGGAGTATTTGGGGAGTTTAGCCTACCTTCCAGTAGTAGAGCGGCCTTTAGCACTTGATGTTCAGGCTTTAGCAGGTCAGTTGGTGAGATTGGATATATAAGAGCCTCCACGGTTATTGGCTTATGTAGCCTCCAGGTCTTCTCTTTATGATTAGATCAGAGCACGCCAGTATGATGATACACACTTGCTTGTTCTTCATGACAGGGTGCGTCGTGGTGATGCCAGGGATGTGCTTATTGGTGATGATAAGGTTATGAGGATGCAGGGCCGGATTTGCGTACCCAATGTGGATGGGCTTCGAGATTTGATTCTAGCTGAGGCCTATAGTTCACGGTATTCCATCCATCCGGGTGCCGCGAAGATGTATCAGGATCTGGGACAACATTATTGGTGGAGGCATATGAAGAGAGATATTGTTGAGTTTGTGGCTCGGTGTCTCAACTGTCAGCAGGTCAAGTATGAGCACCAGAGGCCAGGTGGACTGCTTCAGAGATTTGATATTCCGGAGTGGAAGTGGGATAGGATCACCATGGACTTCGTAGTTGGACTCCCACGGACTTCGAGGAGGTTTGATGCTATATGGGTTATTGTGGATCAGCTGACCAAGTCCGCGCACTTCATTCGTGTTGGTACTACTTATTCTTCGGAGCGGTTAGCTGAGATTTATATCAGGGAAATTGTCTGATTGCATGGGGTTCCAGTTTCTATCATTTCTGACAGAGGTACTCAGTTCACATCTCAGTTTTGGAGAGCCGTACAAAGAGATTTGGGTACTCAGGTCGAGTTGAGCACATCGTTTCATCCTCAAATCGACGGGCAGTCGGATCGTACTATTCAGATTTTGGAGGATATGTTGCGTGCACGTGTCATTGATTTTGGGGGTTCATGGGACCAGTTTCTGCCACTCGCGGAGTTTACATATAATAATAGTTATCAGTCGAGTATCCAGATGGCTCCGTATGAGGCTTTGTATGGTAGGAGGTGCAGATCTCCGGTAGGTTGGTTTGAGCCGGGCGAGGCTAGGCTATTGGGAACAGACTTGGTTCAAGATGCGTTGGGTAAGGCGAAGTTGATTAAGGAACTTCTTCGCATGGAGCAGTCTAGGAAGAAGAGTTATGCGACCGAAAGGTCCGAGATGTGTCTTTCATGGTTGGGGAGAAAGTACTGCTGAAGGTGTCACCCATGAAGGGTTTTATGAGGTTCGAGAAGAGGGGAAAGCTGAGTCCCAGATTCATTGGGCCATTTGAGGTGCTTCAGAGGATTGGGGAGGTCGCTTATATACTTTTCTTGCCTCCCAACTTATCGAGTATTAATCCGGTGTTCCATGTTTTGATGCTCCGAAAGTATGTTGGTGACCCGTCTCATGTTTTGGATTTCATCACGGTTCAGCTCGAGGGTGATATGTCATATGAGGTAGATCCAGTGGCTATTTTGGGTCGTCAGGTCGGAAAGTTGAGGTCTAAGGATATAGCTTCAGTGGAGAGGACAGCCGGTGGAGGATGCCACTTGGGAGGCCGAGGGGGAGCTGCAGGACATATATCCTCACTTATTCGACACTCCAGGTATGTTTCTAGACCCGTTTGAGGATGTAACGACCCAACCGGTCATTTCGTGAGGTTAGCCCCATTTCCCCCGTTTCTGCTTCATCATATATTGCTTAGCCTGTTTATATTGTGTTGTGTCGGATGGTTTGGGTTCGGAGTGGTCGTTGTGAGAATAGAGGCACTTAGCCTCTTAAAGTAGCTTAATAGTTGAAAGTCAAACTGAGAGTTGACTTATTGGTAAACGACCTAGGAATGCGGATTTTATGGCTCGTATATCTTCGCTAGGTGATTTGGGACTTAGAAGTGTGTTCGGAATATAGCTTTGATGCCCGGTGTAGAATTAGGCTTGAATTGGGAAAGGTTAGGTTTTGGCAATTTCCGGTCGGTAGTGGAAAATAGGCTATAGGGGTCAGAATGGAATTTCGACAGTTGGAGAAGGTTCGTAATGTCATTTTGGATATGTGTGTAAATTTTCAGGTCAATCGGATGTGTTTTGGTTTGTTTCGGCATCATTAGCGAAAATTAGAAGTTTCAAAGCTCATATGTTTAATTTGATGTAATTTTGGTGTTTTAGTGTTGTTTTTGATGTTTCGAAGGCTCGACTATGTTTGAATGATGCTATGGGGTGTGGTCATATGTTTGGTTGGGGCCCCGAGGGAATCGGGATTGATTTCGGATGGTTGGTGGATGTTTGAACTTTGGATGGTGTTAAGGTGCTGGTGTGGTCTCACCTGCGGATGGGCAGCCGCAGGTGGGATGCTGCAGGTGCGACGCTGCAGGTGCGAAGGTCCATGCGCAGGTGCAAAAAGAGGCTAGGCAGGAGGAGTCTGCAGGTGTGAAGAGTTGACCGCACCTGCGAAGCTGCATGTGCAGAAAAGGGACCGCAGGTGTGAGAATTGGACTATTAGTGGGATCTCGCAGGTGCGAACCTGGGACCGCATGTGCGAGGAAAGTTCCGCAAGTGCGGATTAACTGGGGAGAACAGTATAAAATGGTGCCTCCGCAAAATTTTAGTCATTATTCCATTGTTGCATGCAGGTGGAGCTTTTTTGAGAGTAAATTGAAGAAAGAATTCGAGGTTCTTCAGTGGAGGTAAGTTCCCGGATTATAAAACTCGTTTCTATGCTATTTTGTTCGGATTAGGCTTGTAATTTGAAGGATTAAAGTAGAAAAAGTTTGGAAAAATGGGAGGAGGTTTGGAAAATTCTTTTGGCGATTTGGGTAGGCGATTGTGGTCCGATTGTGGTGTTCTTGGTATGTGTAGAATCGTGGGAGGACGAGGTTTGTAGTGATGTAAATTTTATTGAATACCGAGATGTGAGCCCGGGGCTCGGATTTGGCCAAATTTTGAGAATTGTGTTAAAATTTCTATATCTTTCGATTGGGTTTTGTTCCGTTAGCGTGTATTGATGATGTTAATCTGATTTTGGTTAGATTCGGAGCATTTGGGAGCCAATTTGAGGGGCAAACACATCGCGGAGGAGCTTTTGGGCTGTTTTGAGGTAAGTAACGATTGTAACTCTAAACCTGAGGGTATGACACCCCGTTATTGGATTGTGTGTTGATAAATTAGGTGACGCACACGCTAGGTGATGAGCGTAGGGGAGTGCACCGATAGAGATTGTGACTTGGTCCGTCCCGTAGCCACTATTAAGCCGCGTATTCGATTTGAAAAATTATGGTATCCTGTGTTTCAGAAGTTTATACTTGTTTATGGGCTGTGAGCCATGTTTGGGGCCTTGTGCCGACCTGTTTAGACCCTCAGGGGATTTTCCATGTTTGGGTACTTTTACACTATTCTACCCCTATCCTATTAGAACAATTGTGAACTCAATCATGTTTCCTACTTGTTGTTATTTTCACTGTTATCACACTGCTTTGAAAACTCTGAAATGTATTTTGGGCTGAGTCCCGTGCGTTGAGATGAATTGCCCAAGTGGCTTGTGAGGGTGACTGAGTCAGGCCATAGAAATATATGTGTTGTATATTATATGTGGGTCGGGCTGCACGCTGTAGCAATATAGATTATATATATATGGATCGAGCTGCATGCCACAGCAGTATACATATTGGATCGGGCTGCACGCCGCAACAGATATAGCGCTTGGGCTGAAGGAGCCCCTCCAGGAGTCTATACATCCCAGTGAGCGCAGTCGACTATTATATGGATCGGGTTGCACGATGTGACAATATATGTTATATATATGGATCAGGCTGCACGCTGCAGCAGTATAAATACATAAATAAATGTAGTGGAGCGGGCTTCCCACCGCAGCAGTTGTGTGTGTTCATGGTACTTACTAAGTACGAGTGCTAAGTGAGAGCATGAGATACTCATAGTGGAGTCATGAGTGACTGAGAGGCTTTCCCGAAAGGCTTTATTGTGAGTGATACTGTGCCTAAGGGGCTTATATTCTATGAAAATGTTGTTTTCACTCTTCTTTACACTGAGCCTCTGATAATTAACGTTGGACAAAAGTTTTCATATGAGATTTTTAAATGAAAACCGGGGTTTTATGAAATATTCAGAATTGGAGATTTCTGACTTGATTTGTTCATTTCCACTGTTATTCATTATATGGATTTATATGATTTAAATGGCTCGTCACTACACTAAAGTTTTTAGTTACATTGATTACTTACTGAGTTGGCGTACTCACGTTACTCCTTACACCTCTGTGTGCAGATCCAGGTACCGGACTATCCCACTAGTTGATTTTCGGACGAGCTTGGATTTGTTCGAGGATTGAGGTAGCTGCTCAGCTTCCCTAGCTCACCTCTTTTCCTTCCCTCGTATTATAGTTTCTTTTGGTCTTGTCTACCTCAGACTTTTGTTGTAGTAAGTCACTGTTGTACATTGTATTTTCAATCTTAGATTCTCATGATAGTTGACTCCAGGTTTTGGGGAAGTGTGTATTTGTTTATCTCTTTCTTATATTTTAAAATCTACTAAATTTTGGTGAAATTATGGGATATATTGATAATCTGAAATGGTTGGCTAGCCTAGTTCCATGATATGCGCCATCAGGGCCGACAAAGGATTTGGGGTCGTGACATCTCTACTGCAAGAGTACACTAGAACATCATCAATGAAGACAATCACAAAGAATCCAAATGAGGCTTGAACACTCAGTTCATCAAATCTGTGAAGGCTGCCGGAGTATTAGTCAAACAAAATAACATCACCCAAAAACTCGTAATGACCATAACGAGTCGTAAAATTTTTCTTAGGGACATCCAAAATCCTAATCTTCACTTGATGGTAGCCAGATCTCAATTCAATCTTGGAAAACACCTTGGCACCCTGAAATTGGTCAAATAAATCATCAATATTAGACAATTCACATCTTCATCAATTCATCCTTTTTCTTAGAAAACAACACTGGCGCACCCAAAGGAAAAACACTAGGTCTAATGAATCCCTTGTCAAGCAAATCCTGCAACTGATCCTTAAATTCTTTCAACTCAGTTCTAGCAAAATGGTACGATGGAATAGAAATAGGCTGAGTTCCCAGAACTAGTTTAATGCAAAATTTAGTATCCCTATAAGGTGACATACCCGCCAAATATATAGGAAACACCTCTGGAAACTCACTCACAACCGATACCGAATCCATAGAAAGAACCTCCACACTAGAATCTAGGATATAAGCTAAATATCCTAAACATCCTTTTTAAATCATACGCCGAACCTCTATATATGAAATCACCCTGCTGGTGGAATGACTGAGAGTCCCTCTACACTAAAACCTATGCAACCCTAGCATGGCCAAAGTCACAGTCTTTGCATACAATCCAACATAGCATGATATGGGATAACCAATCCATACCAAGAATGACCTCCAAATCTTCCATATTAAATAATAAAAGAACAACTATGTATCAAAACCATTAATAGTGACAACACAAGATCTGTATACTCGATCAACTACTATGGAATATCCAACCAGTGACACAAAAACAGGAATATCAATAGACTCAAAAGGCATACTTAAGTGTGAAGAAAAATATGAAGACACATAAGAATATGTAGAAATTGTAACAAACAACACGAAAGCTTCTCTATAACAAACTAAGATAATACCTAGAATAACTACATCGGATGATTCCACCTCGGAACGACCCAAAGGGGTTGAGTCCCACAAACTTGACCTCCACTTCTCGGTAGACCTTTCACTAATTGGTATCCACCTCTAACTGGCTGGCCCCCTTATGAGGCTATCTGAACCCTGCCTCTACCGGTTTGAGTGAGTGGTGGAGGAATCGATTCCAGAATCGTGGAACGAGTACCTTTTTGTGGCATGCTTCTCTTAGATATGGGGTAATACATCCTGTTATGACGTGTATCTTCACACTTAAAGCATCCCCTCGAATGACGTGGCTGCTAAATCTGAGACAGACCCGATGACCCAAATAACCACTGTAATATCTCTGAATCGGTAGTGTACTAATGAGAGCTAGAGGTTCATTAAATTCCAATAGCTCGGATCGAGGTCCATACGTACTATGACTGCTTGAAGTACCAAGTGTAACCTATAGGGATAAATGTATAGACATGATAGGATGGCCTCTACAAAAGGAAGCCCTGCCTCCAGAGGAGGCACCACTGAACCCTCCAAAATAATAGTGCTTCTTGTTAGAGGTCATCTCTCTCACATGGCCTCTAATGTGCTCAATCCTCATAACGTTAAGGAATATACGTCTAGGTATCTATGACCATCTAAAATTCGATGCCATATGTAAGACCCTCAATGAAAATCTGTACCGTCTCTCTCTCATGAGGGATCAGGATAGTTGCATGGCGTGACAGATCAATAAAACTAGTCTCTTACTGAGTAACGATCATGCTAACCTGCTGAAGGAGCTCAAATTGACAGCACAACTCATCTCTCTAAGCAAAGGGAATAAAATTCTTCAAGATCAACTGCGAAACCTAAGCCCATGTGAGAAGAGGTGATCCTGCTGACCTGGCCTACTCATAAACTTTCCACTACCTCTTCGCAAAACCAAGCATCTAAAATACAGTGAAATCAACTATGTTTTGACTCCACTATCTCCATGTTGCGCAAAATCTCATGGCAATGGTCCAAGAAGTCCTAGGTGTCCTTTGAAGGTGCACTGATAAAGTAAGGGGGAAATAACTTGGTGAACCTATCCAACCTCTTCAGCTCATCAGCTGACATCGTGCGTCTATCCCCACGCTATTTAGAAACCATAGGTCGAACTGCCTCAACTGGTAGAGCTGTTGGGATCTAATAACCATGAGTCTTCGGCTCTAGAGTATCTGTTGAGGTAGTCTAAAATCCTCCACCGACCTGAGAATGGGTGGTTCCAAGGAAAACACACTTGCCTGAGACATACTCTCCCTGAGGCCAACCATGTAGACTAAGGCGTCATGAAGCACTACGGTAGAAATAAACCCCTCTGGCGTGAGCCGGTCTTTACAAACTCAACCTGATGTGGAATCTTGTCATCCTGAGCTATTTGAGGATCAACTATGGGCACTTCTACGCGTGCTCTAGGCTCAGCTCTACCTCTACCTCTACATCTGCCCTTGCCCCAACCCCTACCCTTGGTAGTGGTTTCAAGTTAGCTCTAGCTCATAATCCGCTGTGGATGACGCATGTGTCCTCACTATCTGTGATAAAATAAAAGAAGAAGATTCAAACTTTAAGATAGAAGAAAAATGCACGATAGAGAAAGAAAGAAAGTGAAGTTTTCCTAAAGCTTTATAGCCTCTAGAAGATAAGTACAGACGTCTCCATACCAATCCTCAAGACTCTACCAAGCTTGCCCATGACTTGGGATACCTATGCAATCTAGGGCACTGATACCAACTTGTCATGATAGTACCTGTAACAGCCTAGACCACTAGTGATATTATCCGCTTTGGACCTAGGCCGACATGGCTTTAAAACCCGTCACTAGGGTTTAAGATTTGCTTTCTTATATATCCAGCATCTCTCCTATGTGTTGTCAATGTTGGATTTTCCTTGGGTATTGCATACACCCCCTTAAAGACTTAGTGTCTTGATAAGGTTTTCCCCACCACCATTATTGCATGCGAAGTGGCTTTAATACCATATGTAACAACCCAACCCACTAGTGATATTGTCCGATTTAGGCCTATGCCCGCACGACTTTAAAATATGTCACTAGGGTCCAAGAATACTTTACTTATATACTCGATATCTCTCTCGTACTTTGTCAATGTGGGACTCGTCTAGGGTGTCACACACACACACACACACACACACACATATATATATATATATATATATAACATCCCAACCTACTAGAGATATTTTCTATTTTGGGCCTAAGCTTGCTCAATTTCATAGACTCCTTAGGACTCTTTAAACTAGGCTTTGATACCAAGATTTGTCAAGTCCTGAACCTGGTCCGGATGTAACACGGCACCCGATGCCTGACTATATATGACTGAGCGAACCAACTGGCCAGCTGAATCAACATGTGATATCATAACATACTGAATGTGGAAGGTTAACTAACATATGATGATATACTGAAAGTTTGAATAATATTAATCAAAGTGCGAAAATACCAATATAAGTATGAAATATATTTGTAGCCAACATTCATTAACATGAAAAGCCCGCGACTCTATCTAACTGTTATCCTAGTCTTTGAATACTTTAATGAAGTAATGAAAAAACTAACTTTCTGTAAATACCGAATGACTATAAAGTAATGATAATGCCTCGAAAGAGATGGGACTCACCAAATAGCTGGTACGAGAATCCTAGCGCTATGAATTATCAACCTTTAAATCATTACCTACATCCTGCGATGCGGCCCCGGGCGAAAAGAATGTCAATACATTTGAATTCCACTAGTATGTGAAGTAACTAAAAGAAAGAACTGTAAATATTGAAACTGAACTGATAACTGATAACTGATAACTGATAAATGATAACTAAGCAAGGAAGTAAGGATGTAGATAATCCCTATTCTGAATGATAAATCGTATGTTTATCCGAGTAAATAATTTGAATCCTTGAGCCGAAATATACGTGTAAATAACTATAGACTCAGGGCCAAAGATGCATAAACCATAAATTGCGGTCTCATGCCCAAATACAGGTGTTCAACATTCAGGGATTTAAAATCAGGAACTAAGAATCGTACTACAATACATAATGCTGAAATACCGAATCATATTGAATTACATGATACTAGAATGTTGAATAGGACTAGAATGAGAAATGTATTCATGAACTGATTATGAGAACTAAAGCTTCAACTATATGACATGCTGAGTAATCTAGACTGAGACTCATGGGCATCAAACACAATTCTATATTGATTACACAATGAGCTCACAACGTTCAAAATGAAAGTTGTGAATGAACTACGAAGCTGGAGAAGAGAAGTTTTGCAACTATTCAAGGAATTAAGCTTAACTATATTTATTTGGAAATTAGTAGCGTTATAAAAGAAATTCAGTGTAGGGAAAATCATTAACATTCCTAAATGTAGAGAGAGTTAGCCTCACATACATTGACTCTGCCCTTTTCAAGCATATCACAATGTTCGTTGCCTATTTCAAGGATAATCTATATCAATATATATATAAAGATGAACCAATATTAGCACTAGTGCTCATGTTTTAGTCACTTAGACATTTTATCAAACACCTTATAGGCGTAAAGTGTTATAGCCCTTATTAGTTTTGTTTTCTTCTCCCAATTCTCATTGTACTACTTCTAGGTGATTCTACAATCCCAAATAGATATAACTAACACCAATTATCATCACCCAAATGTTTACAACAATCGTAAGACAACAACCCAAAACCATAGAATAATTCATATAATTCTCTTTATCAAACTCATTTACTATTCTCCCAAGAACTCGTCAAATTGCAGCCACGATTAGGGAGTAGAAGCATTGACTTTTTGAAGTTCAATCCTCTTGAATTCGAGCTCTAGGATTTCTTTTCTCAACAACAATGTCTCGATCGGATATGTAATGATTTGAAGGGTTTACCCATGTTAATAAGGTGTTGAAGAATTGAAATTAACTTAGAATCATCATTAGAACTTACTTGGATGACGAAGGGACCTTGGAGGAAATTGGGTTGCTGTGAGATTCCCTTTCTAGAGAAAATTTACGTGTTTGGGATGTAGGGAAAGAGGTAAGTCATAAGTGTACACGTCCAAAATTGAGGAGGAAAAAAATTTTGCTCGGATAGACATCGTCAGCGCGGGGCCATCATCAGACGCGCCAAAACTACACGTCCTTGAATCAACACTTGCGCTAAAGTAAGTGCTTTGGACAATGCCTTGCACTGTTCAAAGATTTAAGTTTTCACGGCTTTGCACTGTCTAAGGCTGTGAATTTTTGTTGACTTGCACTGTCTCAGGCTGGAAGATAGGCCTTCCATAAACTCAGTCGATTCTATTGAATCTTATGCACCTCACTCCCCGTCTTGATTCTAAAACTACTATTTCCACCCATACTCATCCCGATAAGACTTCATATGCCTACATTAATGATCATTTAACATATCTAGACCTAATATGAAATTACCGAGTGTTACACTATCTCCCCCTTGGGATTATTCGTCCTTGAATGATTATGATTGTCTTAATTGTAACTACGGCTAACTCTGGACCTTAAACAGGACTGATGGAAACATGTGAATACTGAATTGTCATGAACACGTGCATACTAAACTGAATGAATACATAATTACTGGACTACTGAGATACCGAGCTAAATAAGTATTGAACTAAATGACTATTGAACTGACTGAATACTGAGCTAACTGAATACAAAAAGAATGAAGATTATAATATAAAGTCTGAATGAGAAGGTTAGTTACCTTCTACATTTTCCTCTTTCCCGTCATAGAGATGGGGATATCTGGACTTCATGTCCTCTTCAGCTTCCCATGTAGCCTCTTCAACTTTTTGATTCCCCCCAAGTACTTTCACTAAGGAAATTTCATTAGTTCTCAGCTTGCGGATTTGACGATCAAGAATAGTCACTCGAATTTCTTTGTAAGTCAATCTATCTTTAACCACTGTAATCTATGTAGGAACCTGTCACGGCCCAAAATCCAACTAGTCGTGATGGAACCTAACCCAACCCGCTAGGTAAGACAATTAACAACTATCCAATTTTAATGAAATTTAATAAGACAATTAAGTAAAACAAAATATCTAAATCCTATACATTTTCCAAGGACTGGTAGTATAAACCATGAGCTTCTAAGAATAGAATTTACAAAGCTGAAATGAAATAAATACATCGTCTGTTTGAAAACTACATAAATAGATTTTTATACATCTAAAACTACCACGAACAAGGGGCAACTACAACTGGGATGGAGGTATATCTTCAATCTAGCTCCCATCGAACACAACAACATACACATCCAACTTCTGCGTGCAAGGTGCAGAAGTGTAGCATGAGTAAAACCGACCCCATGTACTCAGTAAGTAACAAACCTAACCTAATGTTAAAACTAGTGAGGGGCTAACACAAGGTCGATTCCAATACCAATATCCCACAACAGTTCATAAAAACATAATGCAAGTATAAAAGAGGTATCTCAGAAGTGAAAATGCCCAGCTCGTTAACAGTTCCAGAATATAGTCATGCTTTTCAAGCATCTCAGTGAAAACTCAAATCTTTTACCGAAAATGTCAAAAATACGAGTGAGTTTGAAAACTATAATTTTTCCAAATATCCTTTCCAAAATAAATAACATGTTTCATTTTCTTTCCAAATAACAAGTGTGAAATACCTCTCTATGCCCACTTAATAATGTGTGTATAAAGTCATGAATGACGTTATACCGTATAGCATGAGGAAAAATGCATCTCTATGCATGTATGTCATGTGTGCATGCAAATTTCTTGTATCTCAAATACAAATCATATACTCACACTCTCAGAGTATTTAATCTCACTGTCTCATACTTTTCACTGATCGTGCTCAACCACTTGGTACTATATATGGCCCATACGGTGCAGGGAAGATCCATCCCGGAATATATACATCACTGACCATTAGTCACTCAGTACTGCAGAAGGCCAATCCGGCCTCATGGAGAAGATCCATCTCCAGGTATATAAATGCTTCAGACAAGATCCATGTCCAGGGAAGATCCATCCCTCAATATAATCAACCCCGCTCACTGGGGCTCCTACAACCTAAGCGCTATAATTCGCACGGACAACTCACGTGCTGAATGGACGACTCACGTACTATAGTATCAATATCCTTATAAACAGGCCCCCGGCCTCACTCAGTCATCAATCTCTCTAGTCTCACTCACGGGCTCACAATGCAATGAAACTATCCCGACAACAATGATATGATGTATCAAAAAATAATAACTGATACTGAGATATGATATGAATGCATGAATGTGGCTGAGTACAAAATATCAATGAAATCTGTGAAATGACAGCGAGAAACGGCCACTATGGTCCCAACTGTATCGACATAAAACCTAAACATGATATCTAGCATGATTGATAGCTCATTTACTTTATCGCATGGTGAAAACACGGATATTAACAAAATAGGACTACTATACAGTGCCATAGAAACAACAGAGTCCTAGTTCACATGGTGCATGCCCACACGCCCATGACCTAGCATGTGAATTACCTTAATACCAATAACATAACATATATTTTGGGGTTTCATACCGTCAGCACTAAGTTTAGAACATTTACTTACCTCGAACAATAAAAATCCAATATCTAGCAAGCCAAACGATGCTCCAAAAAAGGCAATCCTGCACGTAACAACCATCTGTACGGCTCGAAACTTGCCAAAATAAACCCAAATACTTCAAATAATGCCAAAGGAAACAAACCCAATCGATAGAGGTCAATTTTTTTTTCAAAATCCCAAAATCGACCAAAAGTTCAAACCCGGGCCCGTGCCTCGGAACCCGGAAAACCACATAAAATCCGATAACCCATTCCATTAAGAGTCCAAGCATACTATTTTTACTCAAATCCGACTCCGAATCGATGTTCAAAACTCAAAAATTCACTTTATGAAATTTTAGATAAAACCCCCAAATTTCACTTTGAAATCATCAATCAAATGCCAAGAAAGAAGATGAATTCATTAAATAAAACCAAAATCGAGTATGAAACACTTACCCCAATGCATATGGTGAAAATCGCCTCCAAATATTGTCCAATCTGAGCTCCCCTACTCAAAATATGACCAAATGAAGAAACATCGATATTAAGTATTTTTTACCCAACTGTTCTGCCTTGTTTTGCACTCCAAATTATCCTAAAACTTACTTTTGATGATTCCAATGGATTCCTTGTGAAGTTTCATTCAAGAGAGGCTTTTGAATCACTCCATTTGACCTTATAATGAAGGAGATATGTTGGTTTCAATATTTGAAAATTTTTAAATGCATCGATACATAAGAAAAACGAGCGCTACACAACCCAAACCTATCCGAAACACACCCGAGCCCCTCGGGACCCCGTACGTACATACCAAAAATTCCCATAACATAATACGGACTTACTAGAGACCTCAAATCATGCATAACACCGTCAAAATGACGAACGCACCTCAAATCAAACTTAATGAACTTTCGACTTACAAAAACTCGCGCCAAAACATATCAAATCAACTTGGAATGAACTCAAATGTTACACACAAGTCCTAATACATTATACGGATTTACTCATGGCCCCAAACTACCGAGCGAAGAGAAAATACTCAAAACAACCAGACGAGTCATTACATTCTCCACCACTCAAACATACGTTCGTCCTCGAACGTGCCAAGAGTTGTTCTCAAAACCATCAAACCGCCGTATAACCTTACCATGCACATACCCGGGGGTGATCCCACGTCACCCTATTCCGTACAGGGCTGATAACACAACATAACTGAAATTTCTCAATTCAACCTAGCCAACAAGCCTTAGAATCCAATTTCCAACACCCAAAATTTCTTGTAAGATCTGAATCTCGCAACCTACACACCATATAAATCTGAACAAGTTGTACGAAACTGCAACCATAACCCAAGCTGCAATATACGATATACCACATAAATCAAATACCCATAGAAAAATCTCCGATCACAGTAGCTGCTCAAAACAACCCAATTACGGTAATAAACCTTATATCTAACAAAACCTCATCCTAACACCTTCGTACACTGCCGATAATGAAAGAACATGCAGAAAATCATAACCATTCATCAAATCAGCAAGCCATGGAGCTCCCTCTCCTTCAACAATAACTATAGATAATTCCTTAGCCGACTTACGACATTATCCTTCCAAAAATACCGCAATCAAAACTTATAGCACCAATCCTAGATCCGATGACTCCATCTTATCGAATACCCACTACTCTACTGACACGCACCACCAATACTACTCAGAGCCACAAATCGTGCCATCCATGCACCAATAAGCAACAATCCAAATGTATTCAATCAAGAAAATGACTCAATCAAGAGAACCGTCCCGCAAGCTCAACGGGTACCACCACAACGAAATTCTAAGAACCTATCACACACCGTAGAACCCTCACCCGACTCTAACACAAAGGTTCATACCTCAAAATAACTCTGTTGCAATGCGCCACTCCATCTAAACGATGGTCCATATCATATACCTCTAGCCACCCTGCTCAAAATCAATAACCACGTGAAATTCGACATCAAGTACATAACCATGAAGAATCAGGTGACACAATGCCACACCACTCCCGAAAGAATATAACCAATACACCCTCGACCATGCAATACCCAATTACTCATCTTGGTCAATTTTTGCTATTAGACCACAATAGAACCGCACCAAATGTGCATAAAACCAACGAATAACAACTCCTCGTAGCATAGAAGAGTAACTCATAGAAAATATCAGAACATAAATAAGCTTAACAACAATTGAATGGCACATCCCTCAACAATGGACCCTCACTCATCTCCGGGCACCCACAAATAGATAAATAAATCTCCGAAATCCCGCAATGACTGAATCATAACTTATACTATCATCTGGCTAGCTTCGGCCATGACTTCACAGTCCACAACCCTGAAACAATTCGCTCCTGAGAACTCCCAGTCCCCAAAATTCATAGAACACACGAATCACCCTATTTGGTCCTAAGTCCACTGCCATAATGCCTAACACATCTCTCATACACGATCATCCCACGAGGAATACTTCTAAAAATTTTCTATGCCACATAACAAAATTTGAATAGAAGGAGTCGATCAACCAGTAGAGTGTCGCAGTACCAGTGAGGTATCCAAACATCAAAACACATTTCCCCTTCTGAAATGTATACTCTAATCAAGCCATACCAAATAGTAATATCGTTTACCTAGTCATCTGAAATCGTCCATGCTGTCTACGAATTTATGTCCTTCCCTTCCAAACTGACCCATGACCTTGCACATGAAAATATCAATCCCACACAATGCACCACATCTAACATTTCATAATGTGAAGAGTACAAGATTCTCATAATCAACTCTGAGTCACAAGCAGAATACACATCCGATTGGTCATAAACCTTCCATTTGATCCTATCTCGGAGAGAGTCCCAATACATACACATTCTTCACGCCGGTAGGAAATATAGTCCTCGAATCGTGGTAGAAACCATTAAAAACTCTTCAAATCCCATTTGCACATCACAAAGCTATCAAAACCAAATCTCTCTAACTCAACCCAGCAACGCAGTCCGCCATAACCCAAGAGCATTGCCATGAAACACCCTACTACCAAGCTTTCCCATTTGTCCAAGCCCTTTCCAAATGGACTTCAAATTGATATTTCTACTTGATAGAACACCATGATCCCTAGAAAAAATTCACCACACAATATACCCTAGTATAAAACCACAACGCCATAAGGCCCCTAAGCCGTTGACTTCCCTCTTAAGCACCCCGAAGCACCACAACCGAGACACCCACTCTAAAGAGACATTATGTGACCCTAAAATTGTTTCCTTCACCTTCTTGATATTGAAATGCATAATCCATAATGATATAAAAATGCCACAAGTCTCGATAGACTCCAATGTAACTCTCAGTTTCTATCCATATAATATTCGTGAAAATTCCAAATCCTTACATATAAATCTTTAATCATTAGAACCATTCTCGAGAGTCATCCACTCTTTTCAAATCTCAATTAAATCGACCAAACGTACCGAATGACCTGTGCCCTATTAGAAAACCAACACCAAGGGAGTAACCCACATTCCTAATCAACCGAGCAATTCCTACTCCATGTACACTACATCCTTCATGAATAACTACTCAATTATTTTTATGGTTCTCATATACCCATAGAGTGTAATCAAATCCATATAAAGAAATTTCCTTACTCGAGTCATCCTCAATCTCAACAAGTATACCTCAAATCGAGAACAATACAACGCATAATCGTGCAATTACCTCGTCGATAGCAAGACTCCCCCACTTGGCTCAAAGCCATATATCAAAATACACAATACCCATACTTTATTACTACCATAACATCGTAGTGAGATTCAACTAAATCCTTCCTGAGCTCTTGTAACACAAACCATCTAATACTTCAAATTATCTATAAATCTCACATTCACCTTTGTAATAGTCAATCCAACTTCCACAAGTGATCCAAACTCAAATTGCAACATATACCATACACTGGTAAAAGTGAACTATCCACAAAACATCATAGGGACCACACAACCTCAGGACACCTCGCAGGAGATAACCCACATTCTTTGCCTAAAACTGACATCTCTCTATACCCTTCCACATCCACAACTACTATGTAATCGCTTATTCTTCCTGAGTATAATCTCAACAATAAGAGACGAGAACCTAATTCGTTTCCGCATTAAGCAACATGAAAGATCCTTTAATACACTCATAACTTGGAACAATACGCCAAATCAAGATAGAAATCAAACACCCAATAGTCCTTGCAAATTCTCAAGTAACCTCTTCTCGTCACATTCGAACAATCTGTACACGTATCACATTCACATCATACTCACAACATAGACATCCAATAACAAATTCCAGTAATAGGGACACCAAGAGATATATAAGTCCCAAAAGCATGTGCTCCCACAATCGAAATATTCGTGCTCAAGCGACACTCAAAATCGGGCTTCAAGTCCTCTATACTGGCCCATTATCAGCACGCCAAAATCACATCTCGCACCTCAACCATGGAATCACAAGCCATCGATGCACAACTGATACCGAGCGCTCATGTGCGCATATGAATGCGTGGAAGGAATTCAATGGGTTACGCTTCAGGAAGAATCAATGCCGCATGATAAGGAAAAGAAAGATGGGAAGTATATCATAAATGTCTTGTAAACTCTTGAAGATAGGTATGAACGTCATCATATCAATCCGCAAGACTCTACTAGACACTTGCTCCTGACTTGTAGAACCTATGAACCTAGAGCTCTGATACCAACTTGTTACGACCAAAAATCCAACTAGTCATTATGGCACCTAACCTAAACCGCTAGGTAAACCAATTAACAACTATCCAATTCCAATGAAATTTAATAAGACAATTAAGTAAAACAAAATATCTAAATCTTATACATTTTCCAAGGACTGGTAGTACAAATCATGAGATTTTTAGAATAGAATTTACCAAGCTAAAATGAAATAAATATATCATCTGTTTGAAAAGTACATAAACAGAGTTTTCTAGATCTAAAGCTACCACGAACAAGGGGCAGCTACAACCGAGACACATGTATATCTTCAATCCAACTCCCATAAAACACAACAACATCAATAGCCAACATATGCACGCAAGGTGCAAAAATGTAGTATGAGTACAACCGAACCCACGTACTCAGTAAGTAACAAACAAAACCTTAGGTTGAAAGCAGTGACCAGCTAACATAAGCTCAGGTCCAATACCAATATCCCACAACAGTTCATAACAACATAATACAAGTAAAAAAGAGGTATCTTAGAAGTAAAAATGCTCAGCTCGTTCAAAGTTCCCGAAAATAGTCATGCTTTTCAAGTATCTCAGTAAAAACTCAAATCTTTTACCGAAAATGCCAAAAATACGAGTGGGTTTGAAAACTTTAATTTTTCCAAATATCTTTTCCATAATAAATAAGATGTTTCATTTTCTTTCCAGATAACAAGTGTGAAATACCTCTCTATGGCCACATATGAATGTGTGTAAAAAGTCATGAATGGCGTGATACCGTAACATGAGGAAAAATGCATCTCTATGCATGTATGTCATGTGTGCATGCAAATTCCATGTATCTCAGAGATAAATCATAGACTCACACTCTCAGGGTACTCAATCTCACTATCTCACACCTTTCACTCATCATGTTCAACCACTCGGTGCTGTATATGGCCCATACGACCAAGGGAAGATCCATCCCGGAATATATACATCACTAACCATTAGTCACTCAGTACCGAGGAAGGCCAATCCAGCCCCATGGAGAATATCCATCTCCAGGTATATAAATGCTTCGGATAAGATCCATGTCGAGGGAAGATCTATCTCTTAATATAATAAACCGCGCTCGCTGGGGTGTACTGATTCTGGAGGGGCTCCTACAGCCTAAGCGCTATAATCCGCATGGACAACTCACGTACTGCACGGATGACTCACGTGCTATAGTATCAATATCCTCAGCGATAGGCCCCCGACCTCACTCAGTCATCAATCTCTCCAGTCTCACTCACGGGCTCACAATGTCATGGAACTAACCCGACAACAATGATATGATGTATTAATAAATAACAACTGAGATTGAGATATGATGTGAATGCATGAATGTGACTGAGTACGAAATATCAATGAAATCAGTGAAATGACACCAAGAAATGACCACTATGGGTCCCAACCATATTGACATAAAGGCCAAACATGATATCTAACATGATTGACAACTCATTTAATTTATCGCAAGGTGAAAACACGGATATTGACAAAATAGGACTACTATACAGTGCCATGGAAACAATAGAGTCTCAATTCACATGGTGCTCTCCCACACGCCCACATGCCCACACGCACGTCACTTAGCATGTGAATCACCTCAATACCATTCACATAACACCTATTTAAGGTATTAATACCCTCAGAACTAAGTTTATAAGAGTAACTTAACTCGAACAAGCCAAATGATGCTCCAAAAAAGGCAATCCCTAGAGTAACGACCATCCGAACGGCTCGAAACTAGCCAAAAGAAACTCAAATACAACAAATAATGCCAAAGGAAAAAAACCCAATCGACAAAGGTCGAATCTTTAATAAAAATCCCAAATCGACCAAAATGTCAAACCCGGGCCCGCAACTCGGAACCCGACAAAACACACAAAATCCAACAACCCATTCAATTATGAGTCCAACCATACTAATTTCACTCAAATCCGACTCTGAATCGATGTTAAAAACTCAAAAATTCACTTTATGAACTTTTAGACAAAACCCCCAAATTTCACTTTAAAATCATCAATCAAATGCCAAAAACGAAGATGGATTCATGAAATATAACCAAAATCGAGTATACAACACTTACTCTAATCCATATGACGAAAATTTCCTCCAAAAATTGTCCAATATGAGCTCCCCAACCCAAAATATGACCAAATGAACAAACGTTCGACATTAAGTATTTTTTCCCCAGTTGTTCTGCCTCATTTTGTGTACCAAATGGATTCCTTGTTAAGTTTTTGTCAAGATAGGCTTTTGAATCACTCCATTTGACATTATAATGAAGGAGACATGTTGGTTTCAATACTTAGAAATGTGTAGATTTTTAAATATGAAGTGAGTGAAAATTTTGTAATTAATATGAAAAAAATCTAGCAACCCAATTCTTAGTAATATAGATCTAATTACGATACAGATCTAATGCTTCAATCAAAACAGAAATCAGAGCTCATTTGTTTAATACGATATTATTTATGCTTGAAGAAACGACGTGGAAACATAGGAAAAACGAGCGCAACACAACCCAAACCTATCCGAAACTCACCCGAGCCCCTCGGAACCCAGTACTTACATACCAAAAAGTTCCATGACATAAAATGAACTTACTCGAGGCCTGAAATCACGCATAACAACAGTGAAACAACAAAACGCGCCTCAAATCAAACTTAATAAACTTTTGACTTCCAAAAACTCGTGTGAAACATATCAAATCAACTCGAAATGAGCTCAAGTTTTTCACACAAGTTTTAATACGTTACACGGAACTACTCATGCCCCCAAACTACTGAGCGAAGTGCAAATGCTCAAAACGACCGGTCGGGTCGCTACAGAACCACAAGAGACGGGTCTCCCATGAATTTCTTCAACATAGATAACATGAAATACTAAGTATACATATACTAATTCTTGTGGAAATTCTAACTCATAAGACTCTTGCCCGATATTTTGCAGGGTTCTATACGGCCTAATAAAGTGGTATCTAAGCTTCCCCTTCATCCTAAATCTCATACGCCTTTCATAGGAAAAACTTTTAGAAACACCCAATCATCAACTTAGAACTCTAAGTCTCTACATCAGACGTCCAAATAGGGTTTTTGGCGACTCTGAGCCGTCTTCAAACGCTCTTGAATCAACTTGAATTTCTCCATAGCCTGATAGACCAAGTCGTGTCCCAACAACTCTGCTTCCCCAACTTCAAAAAAACCAATTTGCGATCTACATTGTTACACCCCATATTTTCTTATGTTATAGTACGTCGTAAGTCGATTGATATAAGCTCAGAAATGGGATCATCTTTAAAAGTACATAGAGTAAGTTAATAATGTTATCTTTGAGGTTAAAAATATTTAAAAAGATCATAAACTAAAACTACCAAGAGGGTTGAAGGCTTAGAAGCTAAGCGTATTGAAGAAAATAAGTTTTGTCCAAAGTCGACAAGTTGATATTTTACAACATATACTTTTGGGGTGAGACTAGGGTGATCAATATTATAAGAAAGTTATATTATGAGTTATTTTAGTCTTAAGATATTCATGTATTATTTTTTGCAGTCAAGCGAGTTATGGAGAAAAAGTCGGCAAAGATCATCACAAGTTACATTCATTAATATGTTAAAAATTAGGTAAAATGTAGCTAAGCATTTCTCCCGAACTACTTGGAATTACGGGATGATCTACCTACCAAATTGAATATCTACGAGTCTTCTTTCCAACGGATTAAACCATTGATTGATATCATTGGAGTAGAGAGATAGTTGTATTTTCACGAGACTGCGCAAACTGGTAGGTGACAAGCAGGTGCATCAACTACTTGCCAAAAAGAGAGGCCTGAATTAAAATCTCCCAAAGTCGGAAGAGAGGGGACTTTTAAGTAATTATTAACTCAACTCAGACGAACAAAATCAGATTTATCCCCTGCAGCTCCTCCCTAAAAACCCATACTAACCCTAGGTAATTTCAGGTGATACAATTTGATTCTAGTGGCGAAAACCATGGACAGCTTGCTAGTTTCTCTTTGTCCTTCTTGTAGCTGAGTTGGGGGATGATTTTTGATGAATAATGACTAGGTTTCATTGGTTATACTCAGTCTTTGGTAAATTTATGCTTCTCCTTCCATTATCTATTCTTGTACGAGTTGTAACTCGATCGTAAAGACTAGACCTAGCGAGTTTTCAAAAGAATGGTATGATATCTGTTGTTAAGTAATAGTTGGTTGATTTATAGGATAAAAGGTTTAATTATGTACTGTTGGTTGTGTTGCTCATTTTGAAAGAAAAGACAAGTCAAAACGTATTTTAGTAAACTGAAAAATCAGTTTTGAGTTGTTGAACTTGTGGGAATGTGTTGTGTTTTGTTTTGTTTTATTGTTGGGTTGTCCCTTTTGATACTATTTGTATGGAGTTTGGGAGGATAAAGGGTGTGTAGAAACACCACATAATGGCAGGGTGGTTGGCTGGTCGTTCGTTGTTACATTTTCGGTTTGTTTGACACTACTAGGTTTGTCGTTTTGTGTCTGAACTGACTGGGGTGTGTGGGCTGTTTTGTGGTATTTTGTGATGGATATAAGGTTGGAAAATGATGTATACATGTTGTTATTATTTTTTTATTGTTTTTTTTGGTGTTATGTCTAATTGGGAGGAATTAAAGATTATAGGGGAGGTTCTGCCCGTATTATTATAAAATAAGCTTTTCGTTCATTGTGCAATATTTGTACCTTCCGTACTTAATGATAGTATTCTTATAATTGTTGTAGATTAAGGTGCAAAGAGATGAGATTTAACGTGTTAATTGGACAGTTGTGATAAGGTATGTTATGGCTAAAACCTTCCTTCATTTCAGCATGATCCCGTAACTACATGTATTTGATAATGAGACATAAAGAGAAGTTCATATTCCTGAATTTATGTACATTATCCTATTCTATAAGTTATCATATTTTCCGTTATCGGGACTTTATATTCAATTAAGTATTGAATTCTTCCAGTGAATAAAGAAGAGTGTCTACACACACACACACACAATATTATAGTATTTTCTCCACCATCGAGCTATAATCGGTAGGCAGGCCCATATTGAGAAACCTCTTATCAAATGGTAAGTCATATACAGAGACTTTTGTGACCGAGCACCTATGAGCGAGTCAGGAATGGCCAAGATAAAACCCTAGTATGGCCGAGCTCCTATGAGCGAGTCTACTACGACAGATCCGTTAAATGTATCGTGCCTTATAGGGTCAGATACCTATTTTACTTATTACATTGAGAGAGTTGAGTCAATATCAACAGGTAAGCATATCTTCAAATCATCTTTGACTCCCAATTACTTTCATGTATTATATTATTAGTTTAGTTTCAGCTTTAAGTTATTCTATTGCCTTACATACTCGATACATTATTTCTCACCGACATCTTTTTTGTTGGGGAAGCTTCATTTCATGCCTGCAGGTCCTGATAGACAGCTGGATAGACCTTCCCAGTAGACAAATTCAAACATCAGCTCAGTTGGTAAGTTCTACTTCCTCGGAGTTACTAGGTCTAGACCTTGGAGTCAATTTTATATATAATGATTTGATGGGTAGGTCGAGGCCTTGTCCCGACCATGATACAATTTAGCTATCTCTAGAGGCTTGTAGATGAGTCGTGTATAGTTTGTACATTAGTAGATGTTCATGGAAGCCTCGTCATCCTACACGGTTATATATATATATATATATATATGAGCTTTTTGGTATGTTTACCCCTCAAATAAAAGATACAATAATTTCAGATGATTCAGAATAAGGCCTCATCGGCCTAAGTTGAGGGTTACCTCTCTAGAGTTCACAGTTGTAGAGTGGTATGCTCGAGCTGAGAATGACACTGGGTTCCGGTCACGCCTCTTCAGGTTTGGGGCATGACAAAATTGTGTATCAGAGCAGTTGTAACATATGGAGTGTACAAGCCGTGTGTATTAAGCCTTACTTATAGATGTGCTGTGTACATCATTATATAAACAGGAAGCTACAAGGCATTTAGGAGTCTGTTTCCTTTCTTTCAAATCCAAATCTTGCTATTGAGCTGAGCCATGAGAGTTTGAGCCAATACTTATGTTTTCTAATGATATAGAGATGATTTCAATTAGAAAAATTATAGCGAGATAGAGGGCTAATATAGCAGTAGGTAAAGGCATTCGTAGAGAGAATTCTTGACGACGTGGCCCTGTTTGATGCCCTATTAGATCGTGCATACCAGATGATGCACTCTAGCATAGTACAGTCAAATATGAATACTAGAACGTTCAGAAATATCAGAGACATCTAATGGAATAGTATAAGGGATAAATATTTACCTTAGTATGACTCTCGCCCCTAGTAAAAAAAGAATATTAGGTGACCCGAAGAGCCAGCGAGATAGAGCAAGGGGAGATAAAAGTGAAAGAATATTTTGTTGAAGTTTTCAGAATAAGGTAATAGAGAGGGATATTAGCAAGAGAATAAGCAGAGAGTAAATAAAGCATTACGAGTAAAATATGGTATAAGGGTGGTAAAATTAAATCATAATATGACAGGATGATAGAGTCTATAGTCATGTAAATGAAAATACAAGAGGTGACAAGCCTTGATACTTGTAACGACCCGACCAGTCGTTCCGAGAGTTTAGTCCCGTTTCCCCATTTCTGCTTCATTATATGTTGTTCAGATTCATTTATCTGTGTTAGGTCGGTTGGTTCGGGTTCGGAGTGGTCGTGGTGAGAAATGAGACACTTAGTCTCTTAACTTGGTTCAATAGTGGAAAAGTCAACCGGAAGTTGGCTTATTGGTAAACGACCTTGGAATGTGGATTTTATGGCTAGGATAGCTTCGTTAGGTGATTTGGTACTTAGGAGTGTGTTCGGAATGAAGTTTTGATGTCCGGAGTAGAATTAGGCTTGAATTGACGAAAGTTAGTTTTTGGCGATTTTCGGTCGGTAGTGGAAAATAGACTATCGGGGTCGGAATGGAATTCCGGAAGTTGAAATAGGTTCATAATGTCATTTTGGATATGTGTGCAAATTTTTAGATCAATCGGATGTGTTTTGGTTGGTTTCAGCATCATTGGCAAAATTTAGAAGTTTCAAAGTTCATAGGCTTGAATTGGATGTAATTTTGGTGTTTTCGTGTCATTTTTGGTGTTTTAAAGGCTAGACTATGTTTGAACGATGTTATGTGGTGTGTTGGTAGGTTTCATTGAGGTATCGGGGGCCTCGGGTGTGTTTCGGGTGATTAACGGAGTGTGTTTGGCCTTAAAAGGACTGTTGTTGCTGCTGTGTTTTCTTGATCTGGTTTCCTTGTATGTGATCGCAATAGTGAGGATACGATCGCATAGGGTTGGTTTGTGAGGCAACATAAATTGTGTTATGTGATCGCAATGTATGGTCCGCAATCGCGTAGTGAGAGGAGGCTGAACAGTGCGGTCGCGTGAGGCTTGTTGCGATCGCACTGTGTGGGCGCGTGTGGCAATAAGGTGATGGAGTTGCTCTATGTGATCGCATAGAGCTGGTCGTGATCGCATTGCTTTGAGGAGTTGTCTTATGCGATCGCATAGGTGTTTTTGCGATCACATAGGGTTAGTTTGGTTGGGTAGCATTTTGTTCTTCGCGATCGCGTGCCTTTTTCCGCGATCGCACAGAGTAAAAGTCTGGGCAGGCAGTTTAAGTTCTAATTTCGAAGGTTTTTGGCCATAACTCATTTTGCCATTTGAGAGTTCGGGGGAAGGAAATTTTGGACGAGATTTTTAGTGGGATTCTTGTGGTAAGTGTTCTTCAATAATTTTTGGTTTAATTTCATGAATTTGTCTTGATTTTCACCATGCAATTTGAGGAATTAAGTACAGAATTTGGGAAAAATGGGAGGAAAGATTTAGAAATTTCTTTTGGTAATTTGAGTAGAAAATTGAGGCCCGATTTTGATGTTCTTGGTATGTACGGACTCGTGGGAGGATAAGGGTTCTTGTGATGTAATTTTTATCGAATTCTGAGACGTGGGCTTGGGGCTCGGATTTGGCCGAATTTCGAGAATTGTGTCTAAATTGATAGTTTTTGATCGGGCTTTGTTCCTTTAGCGTATATTGATGATGTTAATCTGGTTTTGGTTAGATTCGGAGAAATCAGGAGACCACTTGAGGGGCAAGAGCATCGCGGATTAGTATTGTGGCCTGGTAGAGGTAAGTAATGGCTATAAATCTTGTCCTGAGGGTATGAAACCCCGAACTCCATATTTCTCACTGTTTTTAGAATGGCGCACATGTCAAATGACGAGTATGTGGCGCGCAGTAATTTTTGGATTGGACTTGGTCCTCCCCGTGGAAACTATTGAGTTGCGTATTTTACTCTAAATCATATGTTAAATTGTGTTCTAAACTATTGCTATATTTGGGCTATAAGCCATGTTCGGGGCCTCGTGCCAACTTGCTTAGACCCTTTGGGGGACTTTTCACTGCTATTTCCTCACTGTTGATTTTTGATTTACACTCAGTCATGTTGTGCTTAACTGTTTTTGAAACTCAGCCTTATTTACACTATTTTGAGATATGAAATGATGTTTTGGGTCGAGTACCCCGTTTTACTGATACGCCCGAGGGCTTTCGAGAGGTTCTGACTGAGTGAGGTCGAGGGCCTGATTGTGAGGATATGATACGCCACGAGGTGGCTTGATATTAGCGCTTGGGCTGAAGGAGCCCTTCCAGAGTCTGTACACACCCCTAGTGAGTGCAGGTACCTACTGAGTGCGAGTGTCGAGTGCCGAGTGCCGAGTGACCAATAATTGGGAGGAATGAGTGACTGTGAGGTATGGCGAGGGGCTGATTATGAGTGACTGTGAGATATGCCCGACGTGCTGATTATGAGTGACTGTGAGGCATGCCCGATGGGCAGTTTCTGATACATGTTTTTGCCCGAGGGGCTACTTATGATTTATTTCATTTTATACTAAATTCTTCGGTTATTTTTATTTTGGAAATTGTTGGAAAACACATTTTTCAAAGGATTTTACTGAAGGTTGCTT
The DNA here is from genome assembly GCA_005239525.1 of Nicotiana knightiana. Classification (NCBI taxonomy): domain Eukaryota; kingdom Viridiplantae; phylum Streptophyta; class Magnoliopsida; order Solanales; family Solanaceae; genus Nicotiana; species Nicotiana knightiana. The sequence continues at coordinate 136,051 of ML389437.1, forward strand.
TTAAAGCAGGTTGATTTCATATATCTATGTGTATGAGGATGGAAAGAAAGGTTGTGCTTATTGTGAAATGATTATTTTATTTATGTGTTTCTTACTGCTCTGACTTGATTTATTTACATTACTACTGAGTTGGCGTACTCACATTACTCCCTACACCTTATGTGCAGATCCTGGTGTTAGGACATGTTGAGCTGTGTATCTATTCCAGAGATATCTCGGAGGTTTGCGAGGTAGTTGCACGCGTCCGCATTCCTCTCTCTCCTTCTTACTATTATAGAGTTTATTTACTTTTGAGTTGTATATTATATGTAGATGCTCATGACCAGTGACTCCGGGATCTCGGGGGTTGTATTTAATATTCGGTATAGCTTTAACTGTTTTAAAAATGTTTAAAAGAAACCTTTATGGGTTATCAGTTTAGTAATGATATAAATAAAAGATTATTTACGATTTGAGTGTAGTTTTGGCTGGCCTAGTTCCACGATAGGCGCCATCACGACTGGCTTAGATTTGGGGTCGTGACAATACTATAAGAGAGTATATTCCATAAATTCATATCCTTATTTTGAGAAATAAATTGGTGACTCAAACATGATTACTAGAAGGCTAAGTTAGATCTTTGGAGTAATAGAAATTAGTTAGGGCTAGAACAGGAAAAGAAATCAAACATGATTTAGGGACCAAAGGATTTGATAATAGTTGGCATCCTGAGAATTTCAGAGATCACATTTTGGAAATGACAAAATGGACAACGGAAGAATAACCTTTAAAGGTCATTCAAGAAGACACTTCCCTACAACAAGCTATGTGAGCAGAGTTAATCTTAAGGAACTAAATGTGCCAGTTACACTAGGTGTCACCCTAACGTGTAAGAAATTAAGTTATACCCATAGAGAAGGGTTACTTCAGGAAAGTAAGAGTCACTGAAGACTTGAAAAGACACCGAAGATGAAGAGGTAAAATATTTATAGGTAAATCTTCATAGCATTAAATGTGAGTACTCCCCTAAAGGGGGGAAAATGGGCTGATATGGTATTAAGTCGGAGTTAAGTGTTTCAGATAACTATGGAATAGTAAAGGAAGAATGCGGTAAAAAGGTGAAAGGAATGAGATTGCATTTATTCAGATCTTACAGATATGTTACGATTCCTGAACATTATGCAAGCACAATGCTGGGAAGAGGCAGTAAAGGCTCCTGGTCGGGATGTTATTGATAAATAAGAGTGGATGGACACTTGATACATTAGGACCCAGTGCGAAAGGTAAGTAAAGACAAAAGACATAACCGAGGATAGGTTACGCAGAACATAAATATGAGCATGGAATGATGAGTAGTTAGTAGTTGATTGAGGAAGACCCTAGTTATGGCTAGACAAGAGGTCTTAGATAAATAAAGTAGATCATGAAAGATTAACGTAGTGAAACCCAACACAGGAAATTCAGTCTCATAGATATGCCATCGTCCTTGAGAAATATTCAGATAGGAGTTGGGGTAGTTAAAGCTACCTTATAAGTATTATGAAAATAAAAGAGAGTGCCACAGGGGAGACAATAAAAAATAATAATGCAGAAGTAACGCTATGAGAAAAAGGGTACGGAGGTATGTAACTGTCACGATTCCAAATCCCAACCGGCCGTGATGGAGACTATCGTGGAACTAGGCTAGCCAATATAACACATGATCAAAATTTCTTTTAAAAACATCCCATTTCCAAAATCTGAGCATTTCCATAAATATACAGAAATACTGAATAAAGAAAGTCATCATAGTGAAATATTGCAATCCCCAAAACCCGGAGCCAATCGTGTCATGAGCATCTAAAGAAATAATCCAAAATAAAATATTAAAAATACAATCTCCGAATCAAAGCTAAATACACAGGAAGGGAACACAGAGATGCCGCAGACGCTGGACAGCTACCTCTATAACCCGCAATCTGGCTCTGCTGCGGACAATAAAGACTAATGCTCGAGATCTGCTCCTGGATCTACACACAGAGGTGCATGGAGTAATGTGACTACACCAACTCAGTGGTAATGAAAATAAATCAGGTCTGAGCAGCAAGAACATATAAAATAAATGTCATCAAATCACATGAGGCACAACCTTACTTTCAAATAGTATAACATGGATGTATGAAATCGTCATGCCTTAAAAATCAACTTCTGAAAACCCTTTAACAATATATATTTTTCAAAAACTTCAACCGAATGTCTAGCATAAAAATGAAATGAATCATATAGAGGCCCCTCGGGCAAAACATATTTCATAAGCTCAGAATGAAAGTAGCGGAATAATCAGTAGCCTCTTGGGAAAAACATGTATCATAATCATCCCCTCGGGCATGCCTCACAATCGCTCATAATCAGTCACTCAGCACCTCACAGTCACTCATAATCAATCACTCAGCACCTCACAGTCACTCATACCTCCCAATCACTCGTCGCTCGGCACTCGCATTCGGTAGGTACCTGCGCTCACTGGGGGTGTGTACAGACTCCGTCTTCGGAGGGGCTCCTTCATCCCATGAGCTAAATAAACAGCCAAATCATGGCATCAATCACTCTCAGGCTCTCGGCTTGTCTCATATCATGAATATCCTCACAACATTGGCCCTCGACTGCACTCAGTCAGACACCCTTAACATGCCTCTCGGGCCATTTCGACCCGAAAATAGTATTTCATTTCAAGAAATAGTACTATCATCAAATAGGAGTGTCGACAATTTCACAAGAAGGACTGAGTGTAAAATCATAGTTTCAAGTAGTGAGAATATTAGTAAAATAGCCCCCAAGGGGTTAAAGCACATCGGCACTAGGCCCCAAACATGGCTCACAACCCCAAATATTACAAAATTCTTTTAGAACATAATTAACATAAGGTTTTGAGTAAATATGCAACTCATTAGTCGCCGCGGAGAGGACCTAGTCCAATCCAAAAGTCAGTACGCGCCACATACTCGTTAGAAACCCGAGCCCCGGGCCCACACCTCGGAATTAAATAATTTTTACATCATTATAAACCTCGGCCTCCCATGATTCTATACATACCAAGAACACCAACATCGGACCACAATTGCCCTTCCAAAACCTCAAAAGAAATCTCAATTCCTTCCTCCCATTTTTCCAACTTTTTCCTACCCAAATCCTTAAATTTTCAAGCCTAATCTTAATAAAATAGAATAGGAATGGGATTAACAATCAAAGAACTCACCTTTGCTGAAGAACCTTGAAATTCCCTCTCAAAACCACCATCAATGGACTCCTCCCGCATGCAAATTGATGAAAAACTAATAAATTTCGCGGAGGGGTCATTTTATACTGTTCTGCACAGTCATTTCCGCACCTGCGGACAATTGGCCGCACCTGCGGTCCCAGGGTGCGCACCTGCGAAACTCACTTAACTGGCCCATTGTCGCGCCTACGACCAACTTTCCGCACCTGCGACATCTCAGGTGCGAAAAAAATCCTCGCACCTGCGGACCTCTCCTATACAGGCAAAACACGCACCTGTGACCTCCCTTTCTGCTCCTGCATGATCGCACATGCGACTCCCCTTCCGCAGGTGTGAAAACACCAGCATAACAGATTTAAAAAAAATCACTTTAACTTCCCGTCAACCATCCGAATTCAATCTCGAGCCCCTCGGGGCCCCAACCAAACATACCAACACAATCCATAGCATTATTCCAACTTAGTCGAGCCTTCGAAACACCAAAAAAAAATACGAAAGCACCAAATTTACATCAAATTCAAGCCTAAAAATTTTAAAACTTCTAAATTCGCCAACTACGCCGAAACCAACCAAAACACCTCCGATTGACCTGAAATTTTGCAAATATATCCAAAATGACATTACGAAACTGATCCTACTTTTGGAATTCCATTCCGACCTAGATAGCCTATTTTCCACTGCCAATCGGAAATCGCCAAAAACTAACTTTCACCAATTCAAGCCTAATTTTACACCGGACATCACAAAATTATTCAGAACACACTCCTAAGTCCCAAATCACCTAAAAACAAAGCTATTCGAGCCATAAAATCCGCATTCCGAGGTCGTTTACAATAAGTCAACTCTCAGTTGACTTTCTCAACTATTAGGCCACTTTAAAAGGCTAAATGCCAAAACTCTCACCATAACCACTCCGGACCCAAACCAACTGATCTAACACATCAAAAACAAGATAGTGATACTTACCAAATGCAGAAATAGAGGAAATAGGGTAAATCTCACTGAACGACCGGTCGGGTCGTTACATCCTCACCCTCTTAAACAAACGTTCATCCTCGAACTGGTCTAGAAACATACCTGGAGCCTCGAATAAGTGAGGATATCTGTCCTGCATCTCCCGCTCGGTCTCCCAGGTGGCATCCTCCACCGGCTGCCCTCTCCACTGAACGATCACTGAAGCTATATCCTTAGACCTCAGCTTCCTGACCTGTCGACCCAAAATAGCCACTGGCTCTACCTCATATGACATATCACCCTCAAGTTGAACCGTGCTGAAGTCCAAAACATGAGAAGGGTCACCAACATACTTCCGAAGCATCGAAACATGGAATACTGGATGAATACTTGACAAACTGGGAGGCATAGCAAGCCTATAAGCCACCTCCCCAACCCTCTGAAGTACCTCAAATGGCCCAATGAACCTGGGACTTAGCTTCCCTCTCTTCCCGAATCTCATAACACCCTTCATGAGTGACACCTTCAGCAACACCTTATCCCCAACCATGAAAGACACATCTCGAACCTTCCGGTCCGCATAACTCTTCTACCTAGACTGCCACTGTGCGTAGCCGCTCCTGAATCAACTTTGTCTTACTCAAAGCATCCTGAACCAAGTCTGTGCCCAATAGCCTAGCCTCGCCCGGCTCAAACCAACCAACCTGAGATCTACACCTCCTACCATACAAGGCCTCATACGGAGCCATCTGAATACTCGATTGATAGCTGTTATTATATGTAAACTCCGCTAGTGGCAGAAACTAATCCCATGAACCACCAAAGTCAATCACACAAGCACGCAACATGTCCTCTAAAATCTGAATGGTACGATCCGACTGCCCATCGGTCTGAGGATGAAATGCTGTGCTCAACTCAACCTGAGTACCCAACTCTCTCTGCACAGCTCTCCAAAACTGAGATGTGAACTGAGTGCCTATGTGGGAAATGATAGAAACTGGAACCCCATGAAAACAGACAATCTCCCAGATATAAATCTCAGCTAACCTCTCGGATGAATATGTAGTACCAACAAGAATGAAGTGTGCGAACTTGGACAGCCGATCCACAATAACCTATATAACATCGAACCTTCTCGAAGTCCGTGGGAGTCCAACTACGAAGTCCATGGTGATCCACTCGCATTTCCATTCCGGAATATCAAACCTCTGAAGCAATCCACCAGGTCTTTGGTGCTCATACTTAACCTGCTGACAGTTGAGACACCGAGCCACAAACTCCACAACATCCTTCTTCATTCTCCTCCACGAATAATGCTGCCTCAAATCCTGATACATCTTCGCGGCACCCAGAAGGATGAAATACCGCGAACTATGAGCCTCTACTAGAATCAAATCTCGAAGCCCATCTACATTGGGCCCGCAAATCCGACCCTGCAACCTCATGATCCCATCATCACCAATAACCACATCTCTGGCATCACCGCAATGGACCTGGTCCTGAAGAACAAGTAAATGTGGATCATCATACTGGCGTGCTCTAATCTAATCGTAAAGAGAAGACCTGGAGGCTACACAAGCCAACACCCGCGGGGGATCTGATAGATCCAGTCTCACCAAATGACCTGCTAAGGCTTGAACATCAAGAGCTAATGGTCTCTCTACTACTGGAAGGTAAGCTGAACTCCCCAAACTCTTTACTCTGCGACTCAAGGCATCGGCCACTACATTGGCCTTCCCTGGATGAAACAAGATAGTGAGGTCATAATCCTTGAGGAGCTCTAACCATCTCCTCTGACGCAAATTCAAGTCCCTCTGCCTTAGCAGATATTGCAAACTGCGATGATCAGTGAAATCTCACACTGCACTCCATACAAGTAATGCCGCCAAATCTTCAAGGCATGGACAATGGCAGTTAACTCAAGATCGTGCACTAGTTAATTCTTCTCGTGCACCTTAAACTGTTTGGATGCTTAGGCGATCACCCTACTGTCCTACATCAATACCGCTCCCAAGCCAACTCTACAAGAATCACAATAAACTGTGTAAGAACCCGAATCAGCAGGCGAAACTAGTACTGGAGTTGTAGTTAATGCTGACTTGAGCTTCTGAAAGCTCTCCTCACACTCATTAGACCATATGAATAGAGCACCCTTCTGGGTCAATTTGGTCAAAGGCGAAGCAATCGAAGAGAATCACTCCACAAAGCGATGGTAATATCCCACCAAACCAAGGAGACTACTAATCTCTATAGCAGAGGACGGTCTAGGCCAACTCTGCACCGCCTCTATCTTCTTCAGATCAACCTGAATCCCCTCAATAGACACCACGTGCCCCAAGAAATCTACCGATCCCAGCCAAAACTCGCACTTGGAGAATTTTGCATAAAGCTTCTGCTCCCTCAATCTCTTAACACAACTCTCAAATGCTGAGCATGCTCTTCCTGGCTCAGAGAATAAACCAGGATGTCATCAATGAACACAATGGCGAAGGAATCAAGATAAGGCTGAAACACGCTGTTCATCAATTGCATGAACGCATTCGGGGCATTGGTCAGCTCAAATGACATAACCAAGCACTCATAATGACCATACCTGGTCCTGAAAGCAGTCTTCGGAATATCAGAATCTCGAATCCTCAACTGATGGTACCCAAATCTCAAATCAATCTTGGAAAACACTCTGTCTCCCTGAAGCTGGTCAAACAAATCATCAATACGGGGAAAGGGATACCGGTTCTTCACCGTAAGCCTATTCAACTGCCGATAGTCAATACACATACGCATGGACCCATCCTTCTTCTTAAAGAACAACACCGGTGCACCCCAAGGTGACACACTAGGCTGAATGACCCCTTAACCAGGAGCTCCTGAAGCTGATCCTTCAATTCCTTTAGCTCCGCTGGCGCCATACAATATGGTGGAATAGAAATAGGCTGAGTTCCTGGAACCAGGTCAATACAAAAATCAATATCTCTGTCAGGTGGTATGCCTGGCAGGTCTGCAGGAAACACATCCGGAAAATCACGGACCGCAGGAACTGAATCAATAGCGAGAGTCTCACCACCGACATCCCTCACAAAGGCCAAATAAGATAAACACCCCTTTTCAACCATGCGCCGAGCCTTCAGGTAAGAAATCACCCTGCTAGGCATATAATCGGAAGAACCTCTCCACTCAACCCTTGGACACCCCGGCATAGCTAAGGTCACGGTCTTAGCGTGAAAATCCAGAACAACATGGCACGGAGATAACAAATCCATGCCCAAAATCACGTCAAAATCGACCATGCTGAGTAATAGCAGGTCCACTCGAGTCTCCAGACCCCCAATAGATATAGTGCACGACCGATACACACGGTCCACAACAACAGTATCGCCCACCGGAGTCGACACATGAACAGAGGTGACTAGAGACTCACGGGGCATGTCCAGAAAATCGGCAAAATATGAAGAAACATAGGAATATGTAGAACCAGGGTCAAATAAAGCCAAAGCATCTCGGCAACAGACTGAGACAATACCTGCGATCACNAGTAATAGCAGGTCCACTCGAGTCTCCAGACCCCCAATAGATATAGTGCACGACCGATACACACGGTCCACAACAACAGTATCGCCCACCGGAGTCGACACATGAACAGAGGTGACTAGAGACTCACGGGGCATGCCCAGAAAATCGGCAAGATATGAAGAAACATAGGAATATGTGGAACTAGGGTTAAATAAAGCCAAGGAATCATGGCAACAGACTGAAACAATATCTGCAATCACGGTATCTGAGGCCATAACATCTGGCTTGGCTGGAAATACATACATACGAGCCGGACCTCCCCCTGCTCGACCTCCCCCTCTAGGGCAGCCTGACTGACCACCCCTAGCTGCTTGGGCGGGTGGTGAAGTGAATGGAGCTGAAGTCGAGGGCTGGCCCCTCTGCTGAGAAAATCCACCGTAACGGAGGGGACACTGCCTCCACACTTGCCCGAACTCTCCACACTCGAAGCAACTCCCTGGAGCTGGAGGTGGGGACTGATAGAAACCCCTAGCACCTAAACGGTCACTGGAAGACTCATTCATAAAGGAACCCTGAACTGGAGGTGCTCGAGCTGCACTCTGAGCTAGGAGGGCACCGAAAGAAGTACGGCCTGAATGAGAACCACGGGGACCCTGCCCCGAAGATGCACCACTATATGCTGGACGACTTGACTGAGGAGGCCTGAATAGACGGCCCCTACCCTGCTGAAACTGTCCCATGAAGGGAGCACCACCGGAACTTCCGGAACCACGAGGCCTTTTGGCCTCCCTTTCCTCCCGCTCCTAGTGGCGAACAGACTCAATATCTCGAGCTATACCAACAACCTGCTCAAATGAAGCACCCGATACCCTCTCCCGAGTCACAAGCAACCGAAGCTGATAAGAAAGACCATCCACAAACTTCCTCACCCTCTCCCTATCAGTAGGGACAATCTCAGAAGCATACCTAGTCAACTCGGAGAACCTCATCTGGTACTGAGTAACAAATAGCTCTCCCTAGCGCAGCTGCTCAAACTGCCTGCGCTGCTCCTCTATGTGGGACAAAGGAACATACTTCTCCAAGAAGATAGTGGAGAACTGCCGCCAGATAAGAGGTGCTGAACCAACCGGTCTACACCTCTCGAGCGACTCCCACCATGTAAAGGCAGCACCCGAAAACTGAAATGTAGCAAATGAGACCCCACTGGTCCCCAAAATACCCGCGGTGCGCAGTATCCTCTGCCACCTATCTAGAAATCCCTGGGCATCCTCGCCCTCTGTACCGCTGAAAGTCGGAGGCTGAAGTCTTGCTAATCTCTCCAACCTATGCTGCTCCTCCTCAGGCATAGACATGGACCACGTAATCCTGAACCGGAGCAGCTGGCTGAGCTGGGGCTGCTCCCGGTGCCTGAATACCTTGTGCAGCCTGCTTAAGTGCCCGGGAAGCTAGAGTCTGATTGCCTCCCCCAGCCTGAGCTGTAGTGGCAGAAAAAGACATGGCGACTACCTGAGCCAAACTGGTGCATACTGTCAATATCTGAGACAGGGCCTCCTGAAGACCCGGAATAACCATAGGCACTGCTGGTGCCTGAGCCTGTCCCGCTGGGACACTATCGGAGGAACCCTGACCATGATCGACGGGGGATCCTGAGGTACTACCCTGGTTGCTGCGCGGGCTGGCCCCCTACTTCTACCACGGCCTCGACCTCTCGCTGGTCTAGCCGGTGACTGGTCACTCTGATCGGTGCGGCGTGTACTCACCATATGTGAGAGAATGAAACAACATAAGTTCAGATTTCAAAAATCAATAGATCCGCACGAATAAGCTCAAGAAAGATGGAATGTTTCCTAAAGTTCGGCAGCCTCTCGAAGATAAGTACAGACGTCTCCGTACCGATCCGCAAGACTCTACTAAACCTGCTCATGACCGTTGAGTCTTATGTAACCTAGGGCTCTGATACCAAACTGTCACGACCCCAAATCCCAACCAGTCGTGATGGATCCTATCGTTGAACTAGGCTAGCCAATATAACACATGATCACAATTTCTTTTAAAAGCATCCCATTTCCGAAATCTGAGCATTTCCATAAATATATAGAACTACTGAATAAAGAAAGTCATCATAGTAAAATACTGCAATCCCCAAAACCCGGAGCCAATCGTGTCATGAGCATCTAAAGAAATAATCCAAAATAAACTATTATAATACAATCTCCGAATCAAAGCGAAATACACAGGAAGGGAACACAGAGATGTTGCGGACGCTGGACAACTACCTCTATAACCTGCAATCTTGCTCCGCTGTGGACAATAAAGGCTAATGGTCGAGATCTGCTCCTGGATCTGCACATAGAGGTGCAGGGAGTAATGTGAGTACACCAACTCAGTAGTAATGAAAATAAATCAGGTCTGAGCAGCAAGAACAAATAAAATCAATGTCATCAAATCACATGGTGCACAACCTTACTTTCAAATAGTATAACATAGATGTATGAAATCATCATGCCTTAAAAATCAACTTCTGAAAACCCTTTAACAATATATATTTTTCAACAACTTCAACCGAAAGTCTAGCATAAAAATGAAATGAATCATATAGAGGCCCCTCGGGCAAAACATATTTCATAAGCTCAGAATGAAAGTAGCGGAATCATCAGTAGCCCCTTCGACAAAACATGTATCATAATCAGCCCCTCGGGCATGCCCCACAGTCACTCATAATCAGTCACTCAACACCTCACAGTCACTCATAATCAATCACTCAGCACCTCACAGTCACTCATACCTCCCAATCACTCATCACTCGGTACTCGACACTCGCACTCAGTAGGTACCTGCGCTCACTGGGGTGTGTACAGACTCCATCTTCGGAGGGGCTCCTTCAGCCCAAGCTCTAAATAAACAGCCAAATCATGGCATCAATCACTCTTAGGCTCTCGGCTTGTCTCATATCATGAATATCCTCACAACATTGGCCCTCGGCTGCACTCAGTCAGACACTCTCAACATGCCACTCGGGCCATAAATAAAATGGGGTTTTCGACCCAAAAATAGTATTTCATTTCAAGAAATAGTAATATCATCAAATAGGAGTGTCGAAAATTTCACAAGAAGGACGAGTGTAAAATCATAGTTTCAAGTAGTGAGAATATCAGTAAAATAGCCCCCAAGGGGTTAAAGCAGATCGGCACTAGGCCCCAAACATAGCTCACAGCCCCAAATATTACAAATTCTTTTAGAACATAATTAACATAAGGTTTGAGTAAATATTCAACTCATTAGTCGCTGCGGAGAGGATCTAGTCCAATCTAAAAGTCAGTACACGCCACATACTCATTATCCGACATGTGCGCCATTCTAGAAACAGTAAGAAATACGAGGTCCGGGGTTTCATACCCTTAGGACAAGATTTATAGCCATTACTTGACTCTACCGGGCCGCGACACTAGTCCGCAATGCACTTGCCCCTTAAATTGGCTCCCGATTGCACCGAATCTAGCCAAAATCAGTTCAACATCATTAAAATATACTCAAGGAACACGACCCAATCGAAAATCACCAAATTAAACAAAAATCTCGAAATTCGACCAAACCCGAGCCTCGGGCTGACGCCTCGGAATTCAATAATTTTTACATCATTAGAAATATCGTCCTCCCATGATTCTATACATACCAAGAACACCAAAATCGGACCACAATATTCCTTCCAAAACCTCAAAAGAAATCCCAATTCCTTCCTCCTATTTTTCCAACTTTTTCCTACCCAAATCCTTAAATTTTCAAGCCTAATCTTAATAAAATAGCATAGGAAAGGTATTAACAATCAAAGAACTTACCTTTGCTGAAGAACCTTGAAATTCCCTCTCAAAACCACCTTCAATGGACTCCTCCCGCATGCAAATTGATGAAAAACTAATAAATTTCGTGGAGGGGATCCTTTTATACTGTTCTGCACAGTCATTTCCGCACTGCAGACAATTGGCCACACCTGCGGTCCCAGGGTGCGCACCTGCGAAACTCACTTAATTGGCCCATTGTCGCGCCTGCGACCAACTTTCCGCACCTACGACATCGCACGTGCGACAAAATTGGGAACTTGTGGGACTGTGTTGTGGGTTGTATCGTGTTGATGTTGGGTTGTCTCTTTTTCTACTATATTATGGAGTTTGGGAGGATAAAGGGTGTGAATAAACACCACATAATGGAAGCGTGGTTGGTTGGTCATTCGATCATTCGTCGTTACATTTTCATGTAGTTTTACACTAGAAGGTTTGTCGTTTTATGTATGAACTAATTAGGATGTGTGGGATGTTTTGTGGTATTTTGTGATGGATATAAGGTTGGAAAATAATGTATACATGTTGTTATTATTTCGTTCTTGTTGTTGTTTGTGTTATGTCGAATTGGGAGAAAGTAAAGATTATAGGGGAGATGTTGCCCGTTCTATTATAAAATAAGTTTGTCGTTCATTGTGTGATAGTTGTAACTGCCATAACTTAATGATATCATTGTTGTACTTGTTGTAGATTAACGTGCAACAAGACAATTTTAACGTGTTTATTGGACATATTGTTATTAGGTATGTTAAAACTAAACCGCTCCTTCATTTTGGCATGATCCCTTAACTACATGTGTTTGATAATGAGACATAAAGAGAAGTTCATATTCTTAAATTCATATACATTTATCCTAGTCTCAGAAGTTATCATATTCTCCCTTATCGGGACTTTATATTCAGTTAAGTATTGACTTCTTCCAGTAAAGAGACCAAAGAGTGTATGTATGTATATATACACACACACACACTACTACTACTATATTACTTTATTTTCACTACCATCGAGCTATAATATGTGGGCATGCCCCTATTAGGTAGTATTGCAACATTTTCACGATCATCGAGCTATAATCGGTGGTCAGGCCTCTATTGGGCAACCTCAGATCGGATGGTAAGTTATATACCGAGCCTACTAGGGTCGAACGCCTATGAGAAATCCCACAATAGCTGAGATACAGAGTCTAGTATGGTCGAGCGCCTATGAGCGAGCCTACTACGGCAAAGCAGTTACATGTTCTGAGCCTTATAGGGTCGGACAATTATCTTACTTACTATATTGAGATAGTTGAGTCAGTATCAACATGTAAGCATATCTTTAGATCATCTTTGACACCTAGTTATTTTTAATTATTTTATTATCAGTTTAGTTTCACCTTTTAATTATTCTATTGCCTTACATACTCGGTACATTATCTCGTATTGACGTCCCTTTTGCTAGGGACGCTGCATTTCATGCATGCAGGTCCCAATAAACAACTGGATAGACCTTCCCAGTAGTCAGAGTCAAACATCAGCTCGGTTGGTAAGCTCCACTTCTTCAAAGTTACCAAGTCTAGACCTTAGAGTCCATTTTAAATATATAGGTTTGTTAGGTAGGTCGAGGCCTTGTCCCGACCATGATACAGTTCGGCTATCTCTATAGGCTTATAGATGAGTCATGTATAGTTTGTATATCAGTGGATGTTCATGGTGGCTTCGTCAGCCTGCACAATTTTTATATATATATATATATATATATATATATATGTATGTTTACCTTTCAGATGAGAGAGACAACATTTTTAGATGATTCAGAATATGGACTCATCGACCTAAGTTGAGGGTTACCCCTAAAGAGTTCAGAGTAATAGAGTGGTACACTCGGGCGGAGTATGGCACTAGGCGCTGGTCACGCATCTTCAGTCTTGGGTCGTGACATACACCTTCGCTTATTTAGAGCTTCATATGGTGCCATCTTGATATTAGAGTGGTAGCTGTTATTATAATCAAAATCAACAAGGGGTATATGGTCATCCCAATTACCTTTAAAATTGATAATACACACCCTCAACATATCCTCGAGAGTCTAAATAGTGTGCTCTGCCTGCCCATCTATCCAAGGATGAATAATTGTGCTAAGGTTCACCTTATGCCCAATCCTTTTAGAAAGAATTTCCAAAAGTTCATTGTGAACTGAGCACCGCGATCTGAGATGATGGATAAAGGTTTGGCATGCAATCAAACTATTTACTAGATATACAACTTGGAATAATCCTCTACTGAACCTGTAGTCTTCACTGGCAAGAAGTGAGCGGACTTGGTAAGTTGGTCTACCATCAACTAAATCGAATCATGCTTCAAAAATGAGTGAGGTAAACTTGTTACGAAGTCCATGTTTTTCATCTTCCATTTCAAAACGGGAATTTCTGTACTCTGAGCCAAACCACCAGGCCTCTGGTGTTCGACTTTCACCTACTGACAATTTGGACACTTAGCCACAAAATTTGCTATGTTCTTTTTCATGACGTTCCACCAATAAATCTCCTTAAGATGATAATGCATCTTTGTGGAACTTGGGTGAATATAATACTTGGAATTATTGGCTTTGGACATAATCCGCTCTTTGAGCCCATCTACGTCTGCAATGCATAGTCTGCCTTTGTACCTCAAAGTACCATCATCTCCCCCTTGTTCAAAAGCCGTAGTCTTGTGTTTCTGGATCCCTTCCTTTAGATACAATAAGTAGGGATCACTGAACTACTATCCCTCACTTCAGATAATGAGGATGATTCCGCGCTATTTTGAAAACCAATGCCACCATCTTCAGAGTCTAGAAGGCGAACTCCAGACTTTCTAAGTGGTGAACTTCCTTCATCATAGTTCGCTTGTCTACCTCAACATGAGCTAAGCTTCCCATAGAATTTTGGATGAGAGCATCAGCTACAACATTTGCTTTCCCAGGATGATAGAAGATATCAACATCATAATCCTCGAGCTATTCAAGTTGCTTCATTTGACGAAGGTTCTGTTCTCTTTGCTTGAAGATTTACTGGAGACTCTTGTGATCTATGAAACTTTCAACATGCACTCCATAGTAATAATGCCACCAGATCTTTAGCACGAATGCCACAACTGCTAACTCAAGATCTTGAGTCGGATAGTTCTTCTCGTAAGCCTTGGGTTGTCTAGACGGGTAGGCTATAACTTTACCATGATGCATTAACACGCACCCAACATCAACCCTTAAAGCATCACAATAAACAGGGAACCCTTCGGTTTCTTCTGGTAGCATCAATATTGGAGCTAAAGTCCAGCTCTTCTTTAACTCCTCAAAACATTTCTCGGAAGCATCTGACCGCTGAGGCTTGACCTTCTTCTGAGTCAGTCTAGTCAAAAAGGACGAGATAGAGGAAAATTTCTCAAAAAATCACCTCTAATAGCCTGCTAAACCCAAGAAACTTCTTATATAGGATATTGAGGTGGGTCTAGGCCAAGTTTTCACCTCCTATATTTTCTCAAAATACACCTTCACGCCTTCACGCCTTCACCTAAGATTATATTATCCAAAAATCGCTACTGATTTCAACAAGAATTCACACTTAGAAAATTTGGCATATAGCTTGTGATCGTGAAATGTCTGCAACACGGTTGTGAGATGTTCTACATGGTCAGTCTCCCAACGAGAATAAATCAGGATGTCATCAATAACAACAATAACGAACAAATCTAGATAAGGCTTGAAGAACCTGTTAATAAGGTGCATGAAAGTTGCTGGTGCATTCGTAAACCTCACGACGTTACCAAAAATTTGAAATGCTCATAGCGAGTCTTAAAAGTTGTTTTAGAAATATCAACTTCCATAACCTTCAACTGATGGTACCCTGATATGAGGTCAACCTTAGAGTAAAACTAGACACCCTGAAGTTGATCGAATAAATCATTTATTCTTGGAAGAGGGTACATTTCTTGACAGTGAATTTATCCAACTATGTGACACCATAGGAGAATCCCATATTGATAAAACATGGGACAGATACTGGATATATATGTAGAAAGTCCTTAGACTCGAGTGACGCATTTTAAAGCTGTGTGGGCCTAGTCCCAAAACGAGCAATATCACTAGTGGGTTGGGCAGTTACATATAGTATCGGAGCCACTCCGCGTGCAAAATTGAATGTTGGTGGGGGAAAACATCGTACGCTGAGTCCCTAAGGGGGGTGTATGTGATATCTTAGGCATATCCCACATCGACAAAACACGAAAGAGATGTTAGGTATATAAGTAGACAAGCCTTAGACTCTAGTGACACGTTTTAACGTTTTGTGGTCATAGGTCCAAAGCAGTCAATATCACTAGCGGATTGGGCTGTTACATCGCCTAACCCCAAATTTCTAGGCAAGACAACATTAGCGTAATAACTAAGACGGTTTAACAATAAAAAGGCAATTATAACAATAAAATGATGAAATAGCATAAACAAATAATAAAAGTACAACCAATACTGTCTAAAACTATCTCCATAAATTGGTGTCATAAGTACATGATCCACTACTAATACTAAATAAAAATTTGGAATGAAATATACAATATTGTTTGTTAAAAATAATAGCAGATAAATATAGGAAGGAGACTTCACAGTCTACGATTGTCAAGCAACACTATCTCAAGTCTCCTGGAAGAAGTAGCTCCAATTATTCACCTTCGAATATTGCAAGGACCAACACCAGAATCTGCACTAGAAGTGTAAAATTTTAGTATGAGTACAACAAACCCCATATACTCAGTAAGTATCGATCCTAACCTCGATGAAGTAGTGATGAGGCTATGATAGTCTTGTACGAGCAATAAGCAGAGAAGCAATAACGAGATTGAGAAAAAAATAAATACTTAATAAAAGGAACATAAAATTAAGTAAAAGAGGGCCTCAAAATATTATCACATCACTATCTTACAACACAACATGGTAGCGGAATACAACAACCAAGAATCACCACAATTCATCTATACCGTTGCGGCGTGCAACCCGATCAACATATATAATAATACCGTTGTGGTGTGCAACCCGATCCACATATATATAATAACATTGTTGCAGTATGCAATCCGATCCCCATATATATATATATATTGTCTGTTTGTATAAGTCTGTACTGATTGTCTGGATACCCTTGCCCTTGTCTGAAATCTTTGTTGGCCTCATGCTGTAGAAAATAGAGTAGGGTTATTTGTTAGCCTACTTAGTTGGTCTGCCAGATTATTGTCTTTTCCTTTTATATGTTCAAATTATATATATATAAAATATTTTTGGGGCGTGCAACCCGATCCACATATTTAATAATAACAACAAAACACAAAGAATCTTACAACATTGGATAAAAGGCAACAAAAACACATAAACTCTTCAATTTAACCCAACGTAACATAGTAGTGTGAAATAGGAACCAAAATAGGGCAAAAAGGCAGGTAAAAAAACAGTTGAAACATCTATCTAATAACGTGAGAGGACATATAACAAATAAAAGGCAGACAATAAACAAACGTATGAATAAGGGGAAGCATGTAATGAATAAAGACATGTAACATCAGCTTGGTTGGCAAGCTCCACTTCCTCAGAGTTACCAGGTATAGATCCTGGAGTCTATTTTATATATACAAGTTTGATGGGTAGGTCAAGGCCCTGTCCCGACCGTGATACAGTTCAACTATCGCTAGAGGCTTGTTGACGAGTCCTACATATTTTTATATCATTATATGTTCATGGAGGCATCATCGGCCTGCACTGTTATATATATATATATATATATATGTATATATATATATATGTATATATATATATATATATATATATATATATATATATATATATACATATGACATCAACATCCTTAAAAGCCAAACTCAATAAGATCCTTTGAAAAATGTGTTTTCCAACAATTTTAGAAATAAAAATACCTGAAGAATTTAGTGTAAAATGAAATAATTCATA
This sequence comes from Nicotiana knightiana, assembly GCA_005239525.1. Lineage (NCBI taxonomy): Eukaryota > Viridiplantae > Streptophyta > Magnoliopsida > Solanales > Solanaceae > Nicotiana > Nicotiana knightiana. Next base: position 153,553 of record ML389437.1, read on the forward strand.
AATAGCCCCTCGGGCAAAACATGAATCATAAATCTCCCCTCGGGCAGAACATCACTCAGCATACCTCACAGCCACTCAGTATCAGCCCCTTGGACGACCTCACTGTCACTCATGCCTCCCAGTCACTCGTCACTCGGCACTCGGCACTCGGCACACGCACTCAGTAGGGACCTGCGCTGACTGGGGTGTGTAAACACTCCGGAGGGGCTCCTTCAGCCCAAGCGCTAATATCAAGCCACCTCGTGGCGTATCATATCCTCACAATCAGGCCCTCGACCTCACTCAGTCAGGGCCTCTCAAAAGCCCCTCGGGCATATCAGTAAAACGGGGTACTCGACCCAAAACATCATTTTTATATCTCAAAATAGTGTAAATAAGGTTGAGTTTCGAAAACAAGCACAATATGACTAAGTGTAAATCATGAATCAACAGAGAGGAAATAGCAGTAAAAAGCCCNCAGTTTTTGGGTATGTTTACCCCACAGACGAGAGAGACATTATTTGTATACGATTCAGAATATGGCCTCATCGGCCTAAGTTGAGCGTTACCCCTCCAGAGTTCACAATTACGGAGTGGTACACTCGGGCCAAGTACAACACTGGGTGCTGGCCTTGCCTCTTCAAGTTTGGGGCGTGATAGTTTTCTTGATCAGTGCTAACAGATTCTAAGCACTTTAGGTATTCTGGACTCAAATAAAGTTGATTTCGCTACTTTCCAGCTGTCGGGGCCACCCTACAGGTTGTAGTAGACATATGAGTCGGGTAGGCTAGCTCGTGCAGCACCACTTATATGGCATCAGTTCTCAGTTCTATTCTTAGAAAAGTTTATTCCTTAGACTCATAGAGTGGAGTTGCGTATGGAGTTTGAGCATCTACGCTATGAGGGTATGGTCGTGACTCAGTACGAGATGAGGTTCACCGAGTTAGTACCTCATGTAGTATTATTTACCCCCATGAAGAGGGATAAGGTTAGGAGGTTCTTTGAGGGCCTAAAATTTGATATCCGACAGGCCAAGACTGATACTACTTTTCTTCAGGCTATTGAGATTTCCTGGCGCTTGGAGAAGATTCGCATGCAGGAGAGAGAGGAGCGGGGCTCCAAGAGGGACCGTGGTTTAATTACTTGCATAGGTGCCTCATCTGGAGGCCAGGGACATCACAATAGAGGTTATTCTTTCTGGTCTGTTAAGTCAGCTCAGCGGGTTCATCATTGTTCTACAACAAACGACGTTTCATACAGTGCTCAGCCGGGCCAATTATCTTTCATTGTGTTGCCAGCATAGAGTTTCTTACCATTTCTTATCAGCTTAGTGTTCCACGTGCATATATTCAGGCTCTCAGGGTCAGTCGTAGGGTCAGTAATCTCCTCGGATGAGGGGTTATTTTGAGTGTGAGGATTTAGGTTATCTCAAGAAGCATTGTCCCAGACTTCTGAGCAATGCATTGCATCAGGGCACCCATGGATTGTCCCAGACTTCTGAGCAATGCATTGCATCAGGGCACCAGAGGTAGTTGCTTCAGATGCCTTGATCACAGGTATTGTCTTAGTGCGCCACAGGGATGCTTCCGTGTTATTTTACCCTGGTTCCACTTAATCTTATATGTCATCATATTTTGCTCATTACTTGGATATGCCTTGTGGTTCTCTTGATATTCTTGTTCATGTGTCTACACCTGTTGATGATTCTATAGTGGTAGATTATATGTATTGGTCTTGTGTGGTTACCATTGGAAGTTACGGGAATAGGATTTATCTTTTATTGCTAAATATGGTTGATTTTGACGGATCTTGGGTATGGATACGAATTTTGAAAAGGGGGAGATGTGGTACGGAACCAATTGAAGATGTTCAATTGGAGAAAATGGTCTTAGTTGCACTAGACTCAATTTCAAATGATCATATCTTCCAGCTTATGATAAATTGAGTTATGAATTGAGTTAATATAGTTACTATAAGTTCAAACCATTTATCATTCGTCCAGTCTTACAAAAAATTATAACCTTTTTTTACTAAAAGGGAGAAGAGAAATAATCAGACTCTTGAGCCAACGTGGCGACCAACTGTGGCCACGGTTGAATCATGACAAATCCCAGAATGTGGCGTCGAAGGAAGGCATAAGGGACTAGGCAAAATGTGCCCATGGATTCTGACCATAAAAATGGTTACCCAAGCCTATAAAAGGTCCAAGACATAATTTTCTAATTCTTAACGACCAAAGGAGTTAGGTTTATTCCTCTTAAGAAGATATTAAGTCAAGGTCATCCTACACCACCCAACCTGAGTTTTTAACAAGATTCAAAATAAGAAACTAAGAGATTAACATTGTTTAACAACTTCTAATTGATAAAACATAGGTTCTTACTCAAGAACTAAGAGTTCTTCAAGACCTATGTCACGACTCAAAAATCTAACCTGTCGGATGGCGCCTATCAATGGTACTAGGCAAACCAACTTTTTGAACATACATCAATAATTCATAAAAGGGATAATTCAAAGCATTTCATACGAAAAAATTTCATAAATGCTTAAGTTGAACTCAAAATAAAATTAAAATGCGGAAAACTAGCCCCAAACATCGGGGTGTCACCAAGTCATGAGAATCTAGATAGCCAGTCTAGTACACCTAGTGTCTAAGTATCAATACATGACATAAGGAAATATAGAAGGACAGACAAGGTCCTGCGGACGCCGGCAACTACCTCGTAGTCTACTCGATCGTGCCCGAACTCAACGACCTCAGTGATCAAACACACCTGGGTCTACACATGAAGTGCATGGTGTAGCATGAGTACAACCAACTCAGCAAGTAACATAAATAAATAAGGAACTGAGAAGTAGTGACAAGCTTTACAATACAATTCACTTCACTAATTTCAACATCTAAGAATATACATGAGTAAATGCTGGTAACGTGAGTCAAATCAATTGCATATTTACCAAGTTCAAGTAAAACAAATTATAACAAGTTTTTGGAAGTTCAGAACAGTAGCAAGAATTAGCTAAATACAGCAACAAAGAAGACATATGCAACCTCTCAGGGGTATTGTCACTCAATAGCGCAACACTCATCTCTCAGCCCTAAATACACACGCTCAATAGGTACCTGCGCTCACTGGGGGTGTACAAACTCCGAAGGGGCTCCTACAGCCGATGCACTATAATCTACACGGACAACTCACGTGCTATAGTATCATATCAAGATTCGCACGGACATCTCATGTGCTACCATATCATATAAGAATCCACACGGACAACTCAAGTGTTATGGTACAACATCATGATTCGCATGGACAACTCACGTGCTACGGAATTTATACCTCAGAAACAAGCCCTCGGCCTCACTCAGTCATGAGCCTCTCTAGTCTCACATCCCTCAATAATAAAAGGAAACCACCCCAAATCAGAATGCTACAATGTATCAGCAGGGAATAACATAGACTGAGGTAAAAATATACAAGAAATGCTACGACTAAGTATAACACCAATAAGCAGGTACATAGCCTAAGCATGATTTCTAACATGAAAGGTAGTAAAATTGCTAGAAAACAAGGAATGCATGTATTCACAAAAGGCCATTCGACTTTGCAGTCTCATTGGACGGACCAAGACACAATCCCTCACGGTGTACACTTACACGCCCGTCATCTAGAATTCGCGTCACCTCCAAACAGTCACATCATACCAAACTCCGGGTTTCATACCCTCAAGACCATATTTAAAATTGTTACTTACCTTAATTGCTTTGAAATTCTACTCCGAAATTTCATTGCCTCTTGAATTCGTCTCCAAGTGCCCCGAATCTAGCCATAAATAGTACGAAATAATCAATATAGGCTAAAGGGATCAATTCCACAAGGAAACCACTAAGATATAACCCAAATTCGAAATCGACTCAAACCCGGCCCCGGACCCACGTCTCGAAATCCGATAAAAATCACAAAACACGAAAGCTCATTCACTCCGAGTCTGCCCATACTTAATTCATCAAAATCCGACATTATTTGGTGTCCCAAATCCCCAAAATCCACTCTCCAATTTCCAAGCCCTAAACTCCCAAATTTCACTTCAAAATCATGCTAATTTGGTGAGGAAATCAGTGGGGAAACAAGATTTATGATCCAAAACGAGTTCAAGAAGCTTACCTAAATAATCCCCTCTAAATCTCCTCCAAAATCGTCTAAGTCCGAGTCTCAAATATGGAAATAAAACCAAAATCGCGAAGCTTGCTTTTTAAAGTTTTGCCCAGACTTCTCACACCTGCGGACCCTCGATCACATCTATGATGCCGCACCTGCGGAAATACCATCGCATGTGCGGATTCCACTAAAAATCTCAGGCTCCACTCCTGCAGCTACACGACCGCATCTGCGACTATCGTAGGTGTATAAATCAATCACACATGCGGATCCTACTCGTACCTGCGCCCAGCTGCCCGCTTTTGCTGCCCTCGCAGGTGCGGGAACATATTCGCACCTGCGAATTCTGCCAAGCTCGTTATTGGCCGCTTCTGCGGCTCCTCCTTCGCTTTTGCAGGCTCGCACTTGTGGTCCCCACTCCATAGGTGCGGTTACACCAGTAGAAGCAGCATTTTAGCTGCAATTCTTAACACAAATCAAGATGTTAGCCACCAGAAATCACCCCGAGTCCCTCGGGACCTCAACCAAACATACCAACAAGTCCTATAACCCGTACAAACTTAGTCAAATCCTCAAACAACCTCAAATAACATCAAATCACGTTCGATTGACCTCAAATTTTGCACACAAGTCAAAAACGATACCACACCTACTCCAACTCCCAGAAATCCAATTCGACCCAGATATCAAAATTGCCACTGCCGGCAAAAATTACCCAAATTCTAACTTTCGTCAATCCAAGACTTATTCTATTACGGACCTCCAAATCACATTTTGGACGCGCTCCTAAGTCCAATATCACTTAACGAAGCTAACATAACCATCAAAATTCAAATATGAGGTCTTTATCACGTGTAAAATTTTCTAACTTAAGCTTACAATTAGGAGACTTAGTGTCTCAATTTATTCTGAAACCACTCCGGACCCGAACCAACTAACCCGGTAAGACATATAACAGCTCTAGAACACAAAAGAAGTAGAAAAATGGGGCAACGAGGCTTTAACTGTCGAAACGACCGGCCGGGTCGTTACATCCTCCCACTCTTAAACAAACGTTTGTCGTCGAACGAGTCTAGAAATATACCTGGAGTCTCAAATAGGTGTGGATATCTGCTCCGCATCTCCCACTTGGTATCCCAAGTGGCTTCTCCACGGGCTGGCCTCTCCACTGCACCTTTACTGAAGTTATGTCCTTTGACCTCAACTTTCGAACCTATCGCTCCAAAATGGCCACCGGCTCCACATCATATGTCATATCACCATCTAACTGAACCGTGCTGAAATCCAAAACATGAGACGGATCACCGACGTACTTCCGGGGCATAGAAACATGAAATACTGGATTCACACTTGACAAGCTAGGTGGCAAGGGAAGCTTGTATGACACCTCCCTGATCCTTTAAAGTACCTCAAAAGGCCAATGAATCGAGGGCTCAACTTGCCCCTCTTCCCAAACCTCATAACACCCTTCATAGGTGATACCTTCAGCAGAACCTTCTCCCCGACCATGAAGGACACATCACGGACCTTCGTGTCAACATAGCTCTTTTTCCTAGACTGCACCATACGAAGTCACTCCTGAATCAATTTCTCCTTGTATAATGCATCCTGAACTATGTTTTTACCCAAGAGCCTAGCCTTCCCTGACTCAAACCATTCCACCAGAAATCTACACTGCCTCCCATATAAAGCCCCATATGGAGCCATCTAAATGCTCGACTGATAACTATTTTTATATGCAAACTCCGCGAGTGGCAAAAACTGGTCCCATGAACCCCTATAATTAATGGCACCAGAGCGTAACATGTCCTCCACTATTTGGATAGTGCACTCAGACTTCCCGTCAGTCTGAGGGTGAAAGGTTGTGCTCTACTCAACCTGAGTACCCAACTCTCGCTGCACGACTCTCCAAAATTGCGATGTAAATTGTGTGCCTCTAACTGAAATGATGGAAACTAGGACACCATGAAGGCAAACAATCTCTCGGATGTGAATTGTAGCCAACCGCTCATGAGAATAAGTAGTACCAGATGGAATGAAGTGCACAAACTTAGTCAGACGATCCACAATGTTACGCCCCGAACCTAGGGGACGACACCAGTACCCGGTGCGTCACCTATCCTTGCGTACCAACTTGCGACTAAGGGACTCTGAACATCTAATGCCATACATTGGCCATGGCCACATTGCAAGACAATTTGAGAAGCAAAATATAAAATTGAACGGAAACTCACGCTGACTAAACATCAATACAAAGTTGGGCCGACAAGGCCGTCATAATTACTACCGCTGACAAACCAACAAAATATACATACAAGGCCTACAAACCCAACATACTGCACTAACTGACAAGATATGTCTACAAACATCTACTAATGGATGTACTGTGATCAGAATAGGACCCCGACCTACCCATAACATATATAAATATATACAAAAGATGTAAGCAAGACTATAGACCCGACAACTCCGAATGACGTGGAGCTTACCGATAAAGGTGAACTCGGGCAACACCTACTGAGGAGGTCTACTCGTCTTTCTATCTGAACCTGCATGTATGTAATGCAGCGTCCCTAGAAAAAGGGACGTCAATACGAAATAACGTACCTAGTATGCAAGGCAATAAAATAACTGAAAGTTGAAACTGAACTGATAATATAATAACTGAAAGTAACTGGGAATCATATCTGGAGATATACTTACCTACTGGTACTGACTCAACTCTCTCAATATAGTAAATAAAATAGATGCCCGGCCTTATAAGGCTCGGAATGTGTAACTGCTCCGCCGTAGTAGGGTCGCTCATAGGTGTTCGTCCATACTAGGCTCTATATATCGGCCATGCTGGGCTTGCTCATAGGTGCTCGGCCATAGTAGGCTCGGTATATAACTTACCATCTGATCCGAGATTTCCTAGTAGGGGCCTGCCCACCGATTATAGCTCGATGGTGCGGAACTTACTCTGATAATATATATATATATATATAGACCCTCCGCTCTCTTGACTGGAAGAAGAAAATACTCAATTGAATATGAAGTCCCGATAAGGGAAAATACTGTAACTTATGAGACTAGGATAAAGTACATCAATTTGGGAGTATGAAATTCTCTTTACGACTAGTTATCAAACACATGTAGTTACGAGATCATGCCAAAATGAAGGAAGGGTTTAAACTTAACATAGCTAGACCAATTCTCTTGACAATTCCTCTAACATACGTCTTTTGCGGCGAAACACGTAACGGCGGATCGAAGTAGGGAAAACCCCATATGATATTCTTGAAAAAGATTTTACCGGGCTCCCTTAGAATTGAAAATCCCATTTCTATTACGTTACATAGTCTCGTATGCATTTTGTGGCATTCATTCGATAGCTTAGCAAACATAAGCACCTCACTTCTTAATGATATGGGAAAATCTGTATGTTGGTTCTTAAGAGAATCTTACTTCATAAGAGCTTTTATAATCCCTTGCATTCTAAACATATCATTCCCTTGAATGACTTATGTTTAGGTGTCTTTATCAAAGAGAGTGGGCCCCACCATAAGATGACTAAGCTTTGGCCTAAAGGCCCCTAACATGCCACCTACTTTTAATAAACTAAGAGTAATGTTGGGCTGCCACATTAAGGAGAATAGTTAAAATTATCCAAATAAACTAATTAATTAGTTAATCTCCCACTAAAGTCACTAATTACCCAATTATCTACATAATTAAGAATTATCTCAAATTACTTAAAATACTACTCACTTTAAAAACACTTCATACACCTTACTATCGTGGTCATGTGGTACTTTGTATGACACTAGTTCATAAATATGGGGTCTTATAGCTTCGACCGTATTTTATCTCAAAATGACAAACTTCGACGAAACTCACTTGTTTGAAATAGAATAATACTTATAACCTCAAAAATAATCTCATTCCCGAGCTTACGTCGATTAAGTTACGATGAAACTTTAATGTCCGAAAATGCGGGATGTAACATTTCATTTCCGAGCTTATATCAATTTACTCATGGCGTACTTTCACGTACGAAAACATGGGGTTTAACACACAATCACTGATATAGCATCGAACTTCCTCGAAGTCCATGGAAGCCCAATTACTCGAAGTCCATGGAAGCCCAATTACAAAATCCATGGTGATCCACTCCAACTTCCACTCTCGGATCTCTACCTCTGAAGGAATCCACCCGGTATCTGATGCTCGTACTTAACCTGTTGACAGTTGAGACACCGAGCCACAAACCCAACTATATCTTTCTTAATCCTCCTCCACCAATAGTGCTGTCACAAATCCCGGTACATCTTCGCGGCACCCGAATAGATAGAATACCGCGAGCTGTGGGCCTCCTCAAGAATCAACTCCCATAGCCCATCTACATTGGGCTCACATATCCGGCCCTGCATCCTCAACACCCCGCCATCATCAACAATCACATACCTGGCATAAGCTCGCTGAACCCTGTCTTGCAGAACGAGTAGATGGGGGTCATCATACTGACGCTCCCTGATACGATCATAAAGAGAAGATACGCTGAACTCCCCAAACTCTCCGCTGGGCGACTTAAGGCATCGGCCACCACATTGGCCTTCCCAGGATAGTACAAAATGGTGATATCATCGGCCACCACATTGTCCTTCATGTTTAAGATCCTTCTTCTTAAACAGATGCTGCAAATTCCAATGATTAGTGTAGATCTAACAATGAAGCCCGTACAAATAGTGCTGCCGAATCTTCAAGGCGTGAATAATTGTTGTTAACTCAAGATCTTGGAAAGGATAGTTCATCTCATGAGTCTTCATCTGGCGTGAAGCATAATCAATCGGTCTACCCCCTGCATTAGAACACACCTGATACCAATCTGCGAAGAATCGCAATACACTGTGTAAGAACCAAAAGTTGATGGCAGAATTAAAACTGGAGCCGCGGTAAAAGAAGTCTTGAGCTTCTGAAATCTCTCCCGCACTCACCCGACCACCATAATGGAGCACCCTTTTGGGTGAATTTGGTCAAGGGCGATGCAATAGATAAGAAATCTTCCACAAAACAATGATAATAGCCCGCCAAACCCAGAAAGCTCTGAATCTCCGTGGATAAAGATAGTGTGGGCCAACTCTGCACCGCCTCTATCTTTTTTTGATCCATCTGAATACCCTCACTCAACACCACGTTCCCCAAGAACTCCACTGAACTAAGCCAAAACTCAGACTTGGAGAACTTTGCATAAAGCTTCTTCTCCCCCAACCGGTGTAACACAATCCTCAGATGCTAGGAATTCTCCTCCTGGCTATGACAGTACACAAAGATGTCATCAATGAATACAATAACGAACGAGTCCAAATAAGGGTGAAACACACTGTTCATCAAATGCATGAACGTTGTTGGGGTGTGTCGCGCCCCCTTTTTCCTCTCCTTTCGGATTAGTCAGGGTTTTTGACATTATTGGGACAACTCATTTCCTTTTGGGAAAAGGGATGTAAGGAATTTGAAGAGTCGCTACCTAACGAATTAAGGTGCGTTAGGCACCTATTACAGGTCATTTATAACACTAATTGTATAACCGGAGATTGGGTAAGGGCTTGAAGTTACTTCAGGGGGAAGGTTTTAGGCACCCCTCGAAGTCCACAACTATGGGTCCCGGTCAAACCTACTTTGTGAATTAATCAGGTGCAAATAAGCAGTCTAAGCACACATATTTAATTGAGTGAAAGGGATCCTAAGTTTTTATTCTATATGATCATATCCATGCAATACCCGATAATCACTCAGCAATGAGGGGCTACACGTTGCATTAGCGCACAGGTCATCATATCCTTTTCTACCCATTACCCCACCCCTTAGTGGTTATTAAGAGAATTTTATTTAGCGAGTTGTAAGCGTGTTGTTACCCGTCCCTTCCTTGTGGTCCCGGAGGAGTTTTAGAACCTCTAAATCTGGGAAATTCTAGACAAACTCTAAGGTATTTAGAAAGGAAAAATCTGGACGACAAGCAAATAACAGGTAGGACCAACAAGTAAGTTAAAGAAAGCAATTAAAAGGCTCATGTTTACCTCCACAAATATAGCAAACAAACAGCACATCTCAAACACAAATACAAGATGTTTTTAGAAAGAGCCGTAGGACAGGATGTCTAGGTGAACATTAATATACAAATATGCAACGCTGTTTCAAAAACTCAATGGCAGGGTCCTAATCAGTTTGCCTACTTATTTTAAGTCCTGTAAAACATAGCATTAAACAATCAAAAATACCGTTTTCAATTTTATATAGAGATTAATTACCTAAGGCTTGCCTAGGCGTGGGATTGTACGTAGTAACAATTACAAGATATTTTAAATAGTTTTGAAGTTATTTAACCTACGAACATGTTTCTCTAGGTGACATGGATTTAAAACCGAAAGATTGGTACTAGTTATACTCAGAAAAAAACATACACCTATATGCGAGACATTTTTTATGCCTCTTTAGGATCAGTGACTTATTTTAATTAAATTATGCGTATTTAAACGAATGCAAACAGAATTCCTAGAACATGGTATCTAAATGCACACAGGAGTGACAAATTATTTTGTTAAAGTTATTCATTAACCTAATAGCAAGTGAGAATACTTGTGCAACATTAAAGCATGGATTGTCGATATGTGATATGCTGAAGTAGTAAACATGAATCCCTAAGAACAGGATATCTAATGCAGGTTTGATATGATTTGCTTGTAAATGAGCATATCAGCCCAAGGACATGGCTTCTAATGTGAACTCACTGAATATAAACCTATAACATGCTTTCTACCCAGTATCATTAACAAGATCATACAGCTACCCTCCCCATTTTTCATTAGCTACCCCAATATTTGTTTACAAATAATTATTACAGACCAATGAAAAATTACATAAATGAAACAGAAATTGAATTATAGGGAGCCTGAAATAGGCCCAAGGAAAACCTGGTAAGGCCAGGCCTTCAATGATCTCAAATGCCAAAGGATTTTATAGCCAGATTTGTGTCCAGGTGTGTCACAGTTCCATAAGGACCTCAAGGATCCCGGGCAGTGCTCACACCTAGACTTTTCATAACAGGGATTGAGTAAGTGCAGTGTGGAAGGGCCAGCCCCAGTGTGCCAGAGTTCAAAGGGATCTCAAGAGGATCCCAGGGCAGTACATACACTGGAGAGGCAGAACCTAGGGACTTAAGAGTAAAGTGAGAGTGCTTGACATAGTTTTGAGAAGGTTTTGACAAGAAAACAACACTAAAATAATTCAATAAGTAAAGAAGTTTTATGAAAATAAGGACTGATCAGTTAGTGAAATAGTTTGAAAACAATGTAAACATTTTTTTTGTTTTGAAAAATTAGTAAGCAGCCTAATTGGCTATAGAACTAACACGTCCAGCATTAACAGAATTCACACAAGGGTATTGGGAATCGAGGACATACAGAACACATATAGTGAAACATATAGAAACATGAGCACAAAAGCCTTTTCAAGAGTTTTATAGGATTAAGGAGTTAATCATACAACTAGTAGTAAAGACATAGAGCATGGATCACAGAACAACTATGTGGAAACAAATTACACTAGATAGATGAGGCATAGAACCATAGTTACTTAGAAATATTAGACAACATATCAAAGCATATTAAACCACAACCTTAGTAAACAGATCAAACAAACCATCAAACATACTGACATACATGAAAAAAAATCAGGTTGCGGCATGCTAAAGAAAGAAATAGGCACATCCTTAGACATTTTAATCACAAGTTAACAGGACAGAATTCATATAGGCTAGTGATTAAATAGGGTAGTTCAGGCATGCTAGGTGAAACAATGATTTAGACATACAAGTTACACATTGAAGAACAAGATGTTAAGCAGGAACAAGACTGGAAATCAATGAACTAAAGCAGTAACAGAGCACATTGAATTTTGGACTTGAAATTGAATTAGGACATATTAGTTAGGGAGAGAAAACACATAGTAGAGCAGATGTTGTGCAATAGCTAGCCTTGGCTTACATCCGGATAGAACAGTGACAGTTACAAGTAACAAAGAAGAGTAGAGAGTTTTGAGTGTAAGAGTGTTTCTTTGAACTAGTGTTCGTCTGTGTAGTGAGAATATAGAAGAGTATATATAGCAGCTGAGAGCTAGACAAAATAAGGTAAAAAATCAATTGTGCAGCAATTAGGGAAATTTACAGAATCAGTCATACATAAAATCAACATAGTCTCCCATAATCAATGGTTAATCAATCAACGGTATAGAGCAGGACAATATTTAAAGAAAGAAATCAAGTAAGACTTAGGTACGGAGTAGGTAATTAGGGGTAAATAAATAACAACTTAATTAAGGAAACAACTAGTAAGAATTAGTAAGTACCGCAGTTAGTCAGAAATAAGGCAAGAAACGTTAAAAGTTGTAAAAATAGGGAAGTAATCGAGAAATCAGCACATAGGTATCAGTATATCAAATCAGTGAATCAAGGACTCAAAAAATAATACTACTTTAAGGAAAATAATATAGGTTTTCCATGAATAACAAATAAGCTACGTATAAACACATAGAATCAGTCAAGGGTTGAATCAAGAACCCTAATAGAAGCACATTAGGGTAAAATCACAAGACATTCAAATTAAATGAATGAGAGATCATGTGAATCAAAGCACAGAACAGAGTCATGTATCAAATAACACGGAAAAGCTCATAATCCAAACAAAATGCAAAATATTGGGGGTCTTAGCATAAACTAGTTAGGGTTGAGGTAAACTCAACATAATCAGTTGAAAACACATAAGTAAGAGACTTAGGCCACACTTTGGCTTCTGAGCTTCCTACATATCCCTGGTTTTATAGGAATCAGGTCGTGTGTAGTTTTGGATTCATCGGCGAAATATATCGATGAATTCATCACAAGAACGGACACAATATTTTGGGATAGGTGAAAGAATGATTTATGGTGAGAAGTCAAGTTTCATAGCTGAAGGAACTGGAGCGAGATCGCTCATGCTGGGATAGCGGTTTCTTACCGGGTCACCTGCAAATAGAGACACTACGAGCATATATTGTGTGGAAATTTATACATGATGCAGGTTCCCTTCGGACCATGAGAATTGTCTTCAGACGGTTGAGGATGACGTCATTTGACCATGACGTCCTAGGCGATTAATTGTTCAGTGAGATATTCGCAGGCCATGAAATGATGTTCTCGGGACATGAATGTTGTGTCTCCGAACTATGACGCCTTTGAATAATGATATGCAAATTTGAGAGATCCTCGGGCCATGACATGGTGTCTTCCGGCTATGAGGATGATGCCTTTAGACTATGACGCCCTTGGACAGGTTGGCGATATTTTAACCCACGAGATGCAATAATATGATGTCAACAAGACAAGGATTAGTATTGTGAAGCTGAGGGCAGAGCTTAGCCCGAAAGAAGAGCAAAATAGATAATGTCGGAGAGACAGTGTCACGACCCCAAATCCTAAGTCGGCCGTGATGGATCCTATCATGGAACTAGGCTAGCCAACCATTTCAGACTATCAATATATATATCATAATTTCCCACCATTAGCAGATTTTAATAATAGCAGAATAAGATGAGATAAATACACATTTCCCAAAAACCTGGAGTCAACTGCCATGAGCATCTAAGACTGAAAATACAATGTACAACATAGTGGCTTGCTACAACAAAATTCTGAGGTACAAAAGACCAAAAGAAGCTATGATCTGAGGGAAGGAAAGGAGGTAAGCTAGGAACAGCTCCAAGCTCGTCCGGAAATCAACTAATGAGATGGTCTGGTACCTGGATCTGCACACAGAGGTGCATGGAGTAACGTGAGTACGCCAACTCAGTAAGTAATCAATGTAACTAAAAACTTGAGTGTAGTGATGAGAATTTAAATCATGTAAATCCATATAATGAATGACAGTGGAAATGAATAAATCAAGTCAGGAATCTACAATTTCGAAAATTTTATAAAACTCTGGTTTCTATTTAAAAATCTCGTATAAAAACATTAATCCAACATTTATTATCATAGGCTCAGCGTAAAGAAGAGCGTAAATAGCATTTTCATAAAATATAAGCCCATCGGGCACAATATCACTCACAATAAAGCCTCTCGGGCAAGCATCCCAGTCACTCGTGACTCCACTATCAGTATCTCATGCTCTCACTTAATACTCGTACTCAGCAAGTACCATGAACACACACAACTATTGCGGCGGGCAGCCTGCTCCACTACTATTTATATATATATTTATATTGATGCGGCGTGCAACCCGATCCATATATATAACATACGCTGCAGCATGCAGCCCGATCCATATATGACATATATTGCTACAACGTGCAGCCCGATCCATATATATATAATCTATATTGCTGCGGCATGCATTCTGACCCACATATAATATATAACATATATATTGTTGCGGCGTGCAGCCCGTCCCATAACTATCCTTACATACTCGGTGCTCGGCCTAACATATATATACTATTGCGACGTGTAGCCCGATCCATAGCTATCCTGACATACTCGGCTCTCGGCCTGACTCAGTCACCCTCACAAGCCACTTGGGCAGTTTATCTCAACTTACGTGACTCAGCCCAAAATACTTTTTCAGAGTATTCAAAGCAGTGTGATAACAATGAAAATAACAACAAGTAGGAAACATGACTGAGTTCGCAATTGTTCTAACAGGATAGTGGTAGAATAGTGTAAAAGTACCCCCTGAGGGTCTAAACAGGTTAGCACAAGGCCCCAAACATGGCTCACATCCCATAAACAAGTATGAACTTTTGAAAGAAAGGATGTCGTAAGGTTTCAAATCGAATACGCGGCTTAATAGTCGCTACGCGACGGACCAAGTCACAATCTGTGTCAGTGCACGCCCCCACGCTCGTCACCTAGCATGTGTGTCACCTCATTTATCAACACAATATCAAATAACGGGGTGTCATACCCTCAGGTTTAGAGTTACAATCGTTACTTACCTCAAAACAACCCAAAAGCTACTCCGCGATGCGCTTGCCCCTCGAATTGGCTCCCAAATGCTCCGAGTCTAACCAAAATCAGATTAACATCATCAATATACGCTAACGGATCAAAACCCAATCGAAAGATATACATTTTAACACAATTCTCGAAATTCGGCCAAATCCGAGCCCCAGGCCCACGTCTCGGAATTCAATAAAATTTACATCACTAGAATCCTCATCACCCCATGATTCTATACATACCAAAAACTCCACAATCGGACCATAATTGCCCACTCAAATCACCAAAATAATTTCCAAATTTCCTCTCCATTTTTCCCAACTTTTTTCCACTTTAATTCTTCAAATTACAAGCCTAATCCGTACAAAATAGCATAGAAATGAGTCTTATAATCGGGGAACTTACCTCCACTGAAGACCTTCGAATTCCCCCTTCAATTTGCCCTCAAACAAGCTTAACCCGCATGCAACAATGAAAGAAATAACAAAATATTCGCAGAGGCACTTTTATACTATTCTGCCCAGTTAATGCGCACATGTGGCCAATTCCTCACACCTACAGACCCGCACCTGCGGTCCCAGGTGCGCACCTGCGAAATCCCACTAACAGTCTAATTCTCGCACTTGTGATCCTTTTTCCGCACCTGCGGCTTCGCAGGTGCGGCCCATGCTTCGCACATGTGGATTCCTCCTGCCTAGAATCTGTTCGCACATGCGGCGCCGCACCTGCAGCTCCCCTACCGCATATGCGGCCACACCAGAAGATTCACACCAGCAGCTATTTGCTGCAAATTTCCTAATTCCATACCCTACTAACCATCGAAAATAAATCCTGAGCCCCTCGAGGCCCCAACCAAATATACCAACACACCCCATAGCATCATTCAAACTTATTCAAGCCTTCGAAACACCAAGATCAACACAAAAACACCAAAATTACATCAAATTCAAACCTATGAACTTTAAAACTTCTAAATTTCGCCAATGATGCCGAAACCAACCAAAATACATTCGATTGACCTGAAAATTTGCACGCATACCCAAAATGACATTATGAACCTACTCCAACTGTCGGAATTCCAATTTGAACCTATAGCCTATTTTCCATTGCCGACCAAAAATTGCCAAAAACTAACCTTCGCCAATTCAAGCCTAATTCTACATCGGACATCGAAACTTCATTCCGAACATACTCCTAAGTCCCAAATCACCTAAAGAAGCTATCTGAGCAATAAAATTTGCATTCCGGGGTCGTTTACCAATAAATCAACTCCCAGTTTGACTTTTCATCTATTAAGCTATTTGAAAAGGCTAAGTGCCTCTGTTCTCACCACGACCACTCTGAACCCAAACCAACCGACCCAACACAACATAAATAGGCTAAGAAATATATGATAAAGTAAAAATTGGGGCAACGAGGCTAATCTCACGAAACGACCGGCCGGGTCATTACATACAACGCTTAGTCTCGGTGAAAGAATGTAAATTGGAGGCAGAGCTTAGCCTCGTGGAGGTATGGAGACAAAGCTTAGTCTTATGCGAATGAAGGCAGAGATTAGCCTTATGCAGATGGAGGCAGAGCTTAGCCTCATGAAGGATGCGGAGGTAGATCTTAACCTCATGCAAGATGCGGGACAGGGCTTAGTCCCATGCAAATGAAGGCAGAGATTAGACTTATGTAGATGGAGGCAGAGCTTAGCCTCATGCAAATGAAGGAAGAGATTAGCCTTATGCAATGTGAAGGCAGTGATTGGCCTTATGCAGATGAAGGCTGAGATTATCCTTATGCAGATGAAGGCCGAGATTATCCTTGTGCAAGTATGTAGGTAGATCTTGACCTCATGCAAGATGCGGGATAGGGCTTCGTCCCATGCAGATGAAGGCAGAGATTAGCCTTATGCAAATAGAGGCAGGGCTTAGCCTCATGCAGGAGGGAGACAAAGTTTAGTCTCATGTAAGATAAGAGACAAGGATTAGTCCCATGCAAATGAAGGCATATATTAGCCTTATGTGAATGGAGGCAGGGCTTAGCCTCATGTAGGAGGGAGACATATTTTCGTCTCATGTAAGATGCGGTACAGGGCTTAGTCCCAAGAAAATGAAGGCAGAGATTAGACTTATGCAAATGTGGAGGTAGAGCTTAACCTCATGAAAGATGCGGGACATGGCTTAGTCCCGTGCAAATGAATGCAGAGATTGGCCTTATGCAAATGTGGAGGTAGAGCTTAACATCATGCAAGATGCAGGACATGGCTTAGTCCCGTGCAAATAAAGGCAGAGATTAGACTTATGCAGAAAACGGAATAAATAGCAGATAGTAGCAGAATTTCTTAGTTGGTAGCAGATTTTAGTATTGCGGTTGTTGTGAAGGTTGTGACATCGAGGCATGGTTATCCTTTGTTCCTGCGTCCAAAGAAAAATTGTGAGTTCTATAAAGGGGAGGTTGGTTCGTGCCTCCGTCGACTTTCTTTGCTTGGACTGAAGATCCTGTTCAAATCATCTGGGTAGAGTTGCCTAAACATAGTTATTTTGCAAGCAAGCATGCGTAGTTTTTGAAGACATAGTAAAATAAATTTTTAAGAAATTTAGATAAACTGACGGCCGTGACAAGATCCAAGACATTGAAACCTCTTTAGCTAGGAAATTTTTAGGGTCCTCCTCAAAATTCTGCCCCAGTTAGAAGGGTAGATATCTCTTCCTATTGTACATGCTGCGATCGGGTGAACTTGCTTCAAAATTTTGAGGGTCCTCCTCAAAATTCTGCCCCAGTTTGTGATTGTGGGGAAAATAAGATTTTTATTGATTTCTGACCGAACCCATAGGGCTGCCTACGTATCCCCTCTTAAATGGGAATCAGGTCGGGCATAGTTCAATTTACATCATTTGAGAAAAGCAGAAAGAGTTACACATAGTATCGCTTGATTGCATCTGAGTTGACTGATTTTGGCAAGACTTCTCCATCCATTTCTGCAAGTATAAGAGCTCCTCCTATCAGTACTTTGTGGACCATATACGGACCTTGGCGTTGATTTGTTTAGTGACTTCCTCCTTGATTTTCAGACTCATATCAGGTTTGAATTTCCGGAGCTTCTGTTTCAATGGTGGGCATATTGGATTCGTGGGCAATTTGTGAGCCACAATGGATGTACTCAGTCCATTCATATCATCATACGACCATGCAAATATGTCCTCATATTCCTTTAAGAATTGTGTGTACTCCTCTTTCTCTGACAGCGACAAGTGGATGCTGATGCGAGTTTCCTTGATATTCTCTGAATCTCCCAGGTTGATTACTTTAGTTTCGTCCAGATTGGACTTAGGGTTGTTTTCAAAGTCCTCTACTTCTCTGACGATTTCCTCGGGTATGGTATCTTCTTCTTCTGAATCACTATCCTATTGTTGTGTTGTCTCATTGCATGTCACAGTCATTGGTTCATCAAGACAGGAAATCGTAATGCTGTATAGATAAAAGTATGAGAGAAAAATTATAATAATAAATACTGATTCATTGAAACATAAAAGCGATTTTCAATAAATTAAACAGAAATTTTAGAATACAGGGGATTTTATTTAATACTTAAAAATGTGAAAAGGAAAACATTAGCAAATAAAATAACCAGTGCTTGTTCAGCCTTGCTACCCCGGGACTCGTAGGGCCCTAGATGGTCAGACAGTCCAGTTTCTGAGGAATGATCCCTTGCTCACGACTTGGATGGAAGGGCCTTCCTCCTCCTCCTCCTCCTCCTCATCGTCCTCAACGATGACACAACAATCCATATCCTCGTCTTCCAAGAATAAGTTCCTTAAGGATGCTAATGCTTCCTTCTCCTCTATTCCCCCTATGACGTCGGCTTGCTGGAAAGTCTGTTCCAGATATGCTATGGGCTGCTCCAATGGATATTATGGACCGTGCCATGCTGGCGTCCAGTCATCATACTCTTTCCAAGTGTACTGGTAGCCCCGGACAAAGGTAGAGTCGTGCTTCTTTAGCTGTATTGGCTTGGAAATGCCTTGAAGATTCTTACCGAGACCCTTGCCAGGTTCGTATCCCGCTCCAATTCATTATGATTTCAATCTTACTACTCCACCACTTATCATTGTCTATTGCGTATTCCCGTTCGATGTGGTTGTAAGTTTCTCCACCAAGCCTTCTTCTACCTTCAATTACCGGGATAGTCTGGCGGCTGTAGATGGGGTTGCTCCCATCCCCATGGATAATGACTTCCTGATGATTCCACTTGAATTTTATTGCCTGATGCAAAGTTGAGGCCACAGCCCCAGCGGCATGTATCCATGGTCGTCCTAGTAACAGATTATAGGACGCAGATATATCTAACACCTAAAATTCAATCTCAAACCATGTAGGCCCCATCTGCAAACAGAGACTGATTTATCCAATGGTGAACCTTTGAGACCCATCAAAAGCATTTACATTCATAGATCCTTCTCGTATTTCGTACAGTCCCTTGCCCAACCTCTTTTGTGTTGTCAATGGGAAAATGTTAAGGCTGGACCCTCCATCAATCAGAACCATGTTAATGAAGTAATCTTCACATTGCACGGTAATGTGCAGTGCCCTATTGTGACTCAAGCCTTCCGGTGGTAGTTCATCCTCGTGGAAAGTAACCTTGTGACTTTCTAATACCTTCGCCACCATGTTAGCCATCTCTCCGCTTGTGATGTTGTTACGTACATAAGCTTCATTCAACACTTTCATCAGAGCACTCTTATGTGCTTTCGAATTCTGCAGCAATGATAATATGAATATCTGGGCCGGAGTCCTATTCAAATGATCTGTGACCGAGTATTCCCTGGCTTTTACCTTCCTCCAGAGGTCATCTGGTCCTGTCCCAATGACGAGAGGCCTGTTAGAAGTCCGTTTCCTGGACTCTCCCAAGTGTTCGGGTGTTTAGAGCCTTCTAGTCCTGGTTATTCCCTGTGCAGCACCAGCTTCTTCTACCTTGACCTTTCTTTTCCTTCTAGCTTCAGCTACGTGATCACAAGGCATGGTATTAGTGTTGAAAGGTGGCGTAGTTGATAGTGTCACTATAATTGGTGTGGCTACCTTTACTTCGAATAGGACATAAGTCACTGCAGGTGGTGCTATTTCAACCTCGAATGGTGCAGGCGTATCTGTAGGCGGTGATACCTCAAACTAGAACGGGACTGATGTAGTCACCTCAGCCTCTCCTGATGGCTGTATCTGCACTATGATGGGATTAAGAGTAACCACCAGTTTCTTGGGATCGTCACCTTCTTTCATCAACCCGATTGACCTCTCTAGGTCCCATTCTTCATCTATTTCTATCACATTGACGCCTCCACCCCTGTGATCCGGGACGGGGTTATTGCGAACATTAGGAGCAGCTTCCTTAGCTTGAATGATTTTTTTGTTGATCAGAGCTTGTATCTTATACTTCAACGAGCGGCATTCATCGATGTTATGTCCTTTCATGCCGGAATGGTATTCATAGGTTTTGTTCGGATTGACCTATTGGGATGGTCTATGGTCACTGCATGGATATGGGTAACGTAATCAGCAACATTCAACCTTTCATACAACTGGTCAATGGGCTCGGCAATGGCGGTATATTGTTTGGGTGGCCTGCGGTCAAAGTTGGGTCGAGGTCTTGGGAAATTTTGGCGAGCTGGAGCTGACTAAATACGATTGGAAGTTGTATGTGTAGATAGTCAGTGGCTGGTTGGGAATATTTGGGAGAAGTGGGTTGATATGTGGGTGGAGGTGATGGATGATATGTTGATGGAGGTGCTGGCTGATATGTGGGTAGGGGTGCTTGGTATGCAAGTGGAGAGGTTTGATATGTCAGTGGAGATTTGGGCCCTTGTGCAACCATTACCGCTCCTACGTCTTTCTTTGTCTTAGATATGCCACCGGACTGCAGTGCTTTGTTGGAGGCTTGGAGTGCCTCAAAATTAGTGACCTTTCCGCTCCTAATACCTTCTTCAATTCTTTCCCCAAGCTTGATGATGTCGAAAAATTTGCGATTTTCAATTACCATCAGTCTCTCATAGTATTGCGGGTCCTGTGCCCTGACGAAGAATTTGTTCATCTGTTCTTCATCTAATGCCGGCCTTACCTTGGTTTCTTCTAACCTCCAACGAGTGGCATACTCGCGAAAGGTTTTAGTGGGTTTCTTCTTGAGATTGTGGATGTAAAATATGTCCGATGCATTTTTCGTGTTGAACCTGAATCGGTCCATGAAATTCGAGGCCATACTCACCCAATTAGGCAACTTCTTGGGGTCCTAGCTGATGTACCATGACAAGGAATCCCCTGTGAGGCTCCTCATGAACAATTTCATCCGGATCTTTTCGTCTCTTCCAACTTCAACCAGTTTGTCACAATAGGTCCTTAGATGGACCCTAGGATCACCAGTACCGTCGAACATCTCGAACTTGGGAGGTTTGTAACCCTTCGGTAGTTCTACATCACGATGTATACAGAGATCTTCATAATTAAATCCTTTGATCCCCTTACCCCCTTCCACGCCTTGAACTCGGCTAGTCAATTTCTTGAGTTCTTCGGCCAAGTTCCTAATAAGCATATCCTTCTCACTACATTCTGGTGTGTAAGAGATGGGTTGAGTGGAGTGAGGTAGAGTCTCCACGTATATGAGGTTATTTTGGTGGCCTGGTGCCTGAGCATATTGGTGATCGTTGGTGGAGTTTTGTGGTTCAGGAATGATGGGTGGGGTGTTTCGGGGAGGGTGGCAGGTATTTTGTTGGTATTGTGGTAGGATGGTTTGATATTGCGGTGGAGTTATATAGTGGTGAGTTGCAGGAGGATCCTGTTTGTTGGGTGTATTCTGAGGTGGTGTAGAGTTTTTAGTGTTTGGAAGGCCAATGTCTGGGACGTTGAGCGAGAAGGACAAGTTTGCTAGGTTCTGAACATGTTCAAGTTCCCCTTGAAGTTTCAGCAGCCTTTACTCAAGTTGTGACACAACATCAGTCTGGAATTGAGTACCCCGACTGTCCGAAGTCTCTGAGTGTTCAGCTGGTGCAACGTTTCCCTTTCTGATGTTGTTTAAGTCCTGCATCTTGCCTTTGCCTTAGCCTTTAGGCGGACTAGGAGGAGGATAAGGTGGAGGGCCCCTGGATCTTATATGGTATGCTGATGATGCCAGAATGCACGAACCAACCTTTAGGGAAGGGGAATAATCAAAAGAAATAAAATAAAAACAAAGGGTAACAAGTAAGTGGGGGTTATGACAAAAGTATTTGTAGCATTTAAACATATATTATAGGAATGTAAATGCGTGTCTTAATTTGGGAACCTTGTTGTGCCCGAGGTAGGCCTAGCGACAAGTTGATTTGGAGAACATAGATGCCAAAATGCCTCATTTCATTAATATAAATAGACGAATCCCAAAACGAAAATAACAATAAGAAACAAGTCACTAATGGCACTTGGCCTTGTTACATTTATGAAAGCAAAAAGGTAAATCTAGCCTATTTGGTCCCAGAAGGACTTTTCCCAGATTCAATATTCTTGATTGGATCGAACAAATTTTCCAGCTCGCACAGTCCCAGCAGCAGGTATGCTCTAGCCAGATGTCCTCCTTCATTCCCTTCAGCGTTCTGGAAATCCTCGATCCTTTTGATGACTTTTAATTCTAACTCCACTATACCTCGCTCCAGATATTCCAGCTTCCTATTGGAGAGGACAACCATCTCTTTCCATTCCTTTATCAGCCTCTTATTGGTCTCATGTATTTCCCGGTGCTTGTTCTCGGAATTGCGGATCCTTTTGCGTAGCCGGTTGTACTTGATCTGAGCCTCGACATCCTCTTCTATGATTCTATTACCTCGGCTTATTCCTGGTCTCACTATCCCGTCCAAGTTGTCTTCCAGCCATGCCTGGTAGAAAGGTGCACATCCTGCATGGTACCTGTCTGGTTCAATAGTATTCTTCTCTATGATGATTTTGCAGTGCCACATGTGTTGAGCTTGGCACTTGTAGGGGACGTCGTCATCCTGAAAATACGCTTTGAAGTGACCCATCTTGGCAACCCTTGGTACAACTTGTTTTTTGCCTGCCTGCCTCATGACTCAGAGAGGAACATAGGGATATATACCTCTCAACCCGATCAGCACTAAGTGTGGTGCATCTCTGGATCTGATGATTCCGTCTGTCGCGAACCACTCGAACATTCATTGCACATGTTCCTCGGTCATATTAGCAAAGAATTCCACCCACTCCGTAGCAGTTTTCGACTGAGAAAATCTGTCTGGAATATAAGTCATCCGCTTCGGGTGATGGAAAGCAATGTGATCATTCTAAGCCCTTCGCGGAAGTTCTTGGAGGTATTGTCCCTTCTGAAGGTGTTCTAGGAGCCACAACTGCAGCAACGTGTTGTAACCCTCAAAATGTTTAACTCCTCTTTGACAATGCTCCAAAACATCAGCTATGATCATAGGGACAATGCTGAAGGTTTTCCCATTGATCCCTTCCATCAAGGCCCTGGTTACCATGGCTAGCCTGGTATGAATCCTTTCCCTTTTTGTCGGGAACACTATCAAGCCCAAAAAGCACACAATAAACACGAATACCCTGCGGCGGATGTGACCCAGAGACGTGATGGAAAAATCGTCATGATAGGTACGGTATGATTTTCTGTGATCGTATCTTTCATACAAGTACTCGAAAGGTATGTAAGATTGTTTCAAACACTCCAATTCAGCATTCTTCTTCAACCCCATCATTTTCAGAAAACTCTTGCCCGTGCAGTTCTCAGGTACCAAAGCTATCCCAACAAGTCCTCCTATTTCTTCTAAGAGCCGCGTCATTTCAATATTCCCATAGCGGAATACATCTCTTTCACTATCCCAAAACAAAGTGGCAGCCTCAATCAGCATGTTGTTTGGCTGGATGTCTGGAAGAGAAGGTAAATGGCCCAGATGATTCCTCACGTGTTTCTTATCACTTGAAGGAAGGTCTTCCCACCAGTCTAGGAGCATTGGTGGGATATTTCTGACCATACCGAATCTGGGGACCTCATGCCTCATTTTCTGCAAGACAAAAATTGTTAGGCCCTTTCCCCTACCAGACTCGACTATTTATACACTTATGATTTGCATACATGCATTTAGTTCTCCAAATTAAAACATAGAATGTGATCGTGTCCGTTGAGATTATGAAACCCCGGTGGACTTTTGGATAAGGCTTTCTTAAAGGGTTATTGTGCGAATGACACATTAACCCATCTAGGTTTGACCATGATGCATGCACAATATAACAAGAGTAAGGTTTCTATGGGGGTTTACACCCGTACCCTTGAGCTGACAACTCGAAGGGGAAAGGCACAGAACAATCAACTGCACCGCTGATCGACTAGTTTTACCACAAATAAGACTTTCCGAATTTAGGGGTGATATAAATAGGAAAAGCGCAACCACTTATCAAGCGTTGCTATAGGATTTGTTTAGGCACGAGTGGAATATGATGTTGAGCATGATTATGGAGCAATAAATAAGCAATAAACAACATGTTGTCACGTATTTGCACGCAGTGAAAGCGATAAATACAACAATTATAATTGAAAAGTGGTAACAAAGGAAACAAGAAACATGTCAGTTTCATTTTGGGAAAATAAAAACTTAGGAAAGTAAACAATTAATTGCACATAAAGGGGAAAGGGAAAGGGTGCAAGCATTAACAAAATAAAGCACATTTAGACAAATTCACAAAGCAGTTTGTAATGGTAAAAGCCTAGACTCCCAGCAGAGTCGCCATGTTGTCGTGCCCCCTTTTTCCTCTCCTTTCGGATTAGTCAGGGTTTTTGACATTATTGGGACAACTCATTTCCTTTTGGGAAAAGAAATGTAAGGAATTTGAAGAGTCGCCACCTAACGAATTAAGGTGCGTTAGAGCACCTATTACGGGTCATTTATAACACTAACTGTATAACCAGATATTGGGTAAGGGCTTGAAGTTACTTCAAGGGGAAGGTGTTAGGCACCCCTCGAAGTCCACAGCTGTGGGTCCCGGCCAAACATACGTTGTGAATTAATCAGGTGCAAATAATCAGTCTAAGCACACACATTTAAATGAGTGAAAGGGGTCCTAAGTTATTTATCCTATAGGATCATGTCCATGCAATGACCGGTAATCACTCCTCGATGAGGGGCTACACGTTGCCTTAGCACATGGGTCATCATATCCTTTCTACCCATTACCCTACGCCTTAGTGGTTATTAAGCGAATTTTATTTAGCGATCTATAAGCATGATGTTACACGACCCTTACTTGTGGTCCCGGAGGAGTTTTAGGACCTCTAAATCTTGGCAGTTCTAGACAACCCCTAAGGTATTTAGAAAGGAAAAATCTGGGCGACAAGAAAATAACAGGTAGGACCAGCAAGTAAGTGAAATAAAGAAATTAAAAGGCTCATGTTTACCTCCACACATAAAGAAAACAAAAATCACGTCTCAAACACAAATACAGGCAGTTTTTAGAAAGAGTCCTATGACAGGATGTCTAGGTGAACATTAATATACACAATAAGCAACATTGTTTCACAAACTCAATGGCAGGGTCCTAATCAGTTTCTCTACTGATTTTAAGTCATGTAAAACTTAGCAGTAAACAATCAAAAATACAGTTTCCAATTTTATATAGAGATTAATTACCTAAGGCGTGCCTAGGCATGGGACTGTACTAGTAACAATTACAAGATATTTTAAACAGTTTTGAAGTTATTTAACCTACGAACATGTTTTTCTAGGTGACACGGATTTGAAATAGAAAGATTGGTACTAGTTATACTCAGAAAAAACATAAACCTATACGCGAGACTGTTTTTATGCCTCTTCAGGATCAGTGACTTATTTTTATTAAACTAGGCGTATGCAAACGAATGCAAACAGAATTTCTAGATCATGGTATATAAATGCACACAGGAGTGACAAAATTTTTTGTTAAAGTTATTCATTAACCTAATAGTAGGATTTCTAAGTGAGAATACTTGTGCAACATTAAAGCATGGATTGGCGATATGTGATATGCTGAAGCAGTAAACGTGAAGCCCTAAGAATAGGATCTCTAATGCAGGTTTGATATGATTTGCAATTAAATGAGCATATCACCCCTAGGACATGGATTCTAATGCGAACTCACAGAATATAAACATATACCATGATTTCTACCCAGTATATTTAACAAGATCATACAGTTACCCTCCCCATTTTTCACTAGCCACCCGAATATTTGTTTACAAAAAATTATTACAGACCAATGAAAAAATTACATAAATGAAACAAAAATCGAATTATAGGGAGCCTGAAATAGGCCTAAGGCAAACCTGGTAAGGCCAGGCCTTCAACGATCTCAAATACCAAATGATTTCATAGCCAAATTTGAGTTCAGGTGTGTCAGAGTTCCTAAGGACCTCCATGATCCTGGGCAGTGCTCACACCTAGAATTTTCATAACAGGGATTGAGTAAGTGCAGTGTGGAAGGGACAACCCTAGTGTGCCAGAGTTCAAAGGGATCTCAAGGAAGTACACACACTGGAGAGGCAGAACCTAGGGACTTAGGAGTAAAGTGAGAGTGCTTGACATAGTTTTGAAAAGGTTTTGACAAGAAAAAAACACTAAAATAATTCAACAAGTAAAGAAGTTTTATGAAAATAAGGATTGATCAGTTAGTAAAAGAATTTGAAAACAATGTAAATATTTTTTTTTTGAAAAATCAGTAATAGCCTGATTGGCTACATAATCAACAGGTCCAACATTAACAGAATTCACACAGGGATATTAGGAATCGAGGACATACAGAACACATATAGTGAAACATATATCAACAGGAGCACAAAAGCCTTTTCAAGAGTTTTACACGATTAAGGAGGTAATCATACAACTAGTAGTAAAGATATAGAGCATGGATCAAAGAACAAGCATGTGGAAACAAATTACACTGGACAGATGAGGCATAGAACCAGAGTTACATAGAAATATTAGACAACTTAGCAAAGCAGATTAAACCAGAACCTTAGTAAACAGATCAGGCAAACTATCAAACATACTGACATACATAGAACAATCAGGTTGAGGCATGCTAGAGAAAGCAATAGGCACATACTTAGACATGCTAATCACAAGTTAAATAAGACAAAATTCATACAGGCTAGTGATTAAACATGGTAGTTCAGGCATGCTAGGTGAAACAATGATTTAGACATACAAGTTATACATGGAACAACAAGATATTAAGCAGGAACAAGACTGGAAATCAATGAACTAAAGCAGTAACAAAGCACATTGAATTTTGGACTTGAAATTGAATTAGGACATACCAGTTAAGGAGAGAAAACACAGAGTAGAGCGGATGTTGTGCAATAGCTAGCCTTGGCTTACAGCCGGCTAGATTAGCGACAGTTGCAAGTAACAAAGAAGAGCATAGAGTTTTGATTGTAAGAGACTTTTTTTGAACTAGTGTTCGTGTGTGTAGTGAGAATAAGGAGAGTATATATAGCAGTTGAGAGCTGGACAAAATAAGGTAAAAAATCAATTGTGCAGCAATTAGGAAAATTTACAGAATCAGTCATACATAAAATAAGCATAGTCTCCCATAATCAAGGGTTAATCAATCAACGACAAAGAGCATAACAGTATTTAAGGAAATAAATCAAGTAAGACATAGATACGGAGTAGGTAATTAGGGGTAAATAAACAATAGCTTAATTAAGGAAACAATTAGTAAGAATCAACAAGTATCACAGTTAGTCATAAATAAGGCAAGAAATGATAAAAGTTGTAAAAATAGGGAAGTAATCGAGAAATCAGCACATAGGTATCAGTATAGCAAATCAATCAATGAATTAAGGACTCAAAAAATAATACTAATTTAAGGAAAATAATATAGGTTCTCCATGAATAACAAATAATCTAATTATAAACACACAGAATCAGTTAAGAGTTGAATCGGGAATCCTAATAGAAGCACATTAGGGTAAAATCACAAGATATTCAAATTAAACGAAGGAGAGATCATGTGAATCAAAGCACAGAACAGAGTCATGTAACAAACAACACGGACAAGCTCATAATCCAAATAAAATACAAAAAATTAGGGTTTTTAGCATAAACTAGTTAGAGTTGAGGTAAACTCAACATAATCAGTCGAAAACACATAAGAATAGAAGATTAAAAACTTAAATCAAAAAGCGTTTTTGAAGTTCAAGAGATGAAATTAGGGTTTTGAAAAAATAACATAGTGATGAAGATATAGGCTTACAAACCCATAGGTTTAAAGCGAAATAGGAAGATCTTACTCAAAATCGAACCATAACGTCTTGAAACTGGCAAGAAAGAACCAAAGTCGTAAGTGGACTAGCCCTGGTCCCTTGAGGACCTTAGAGACAACAAAAATTGGTGTAACAGAGACCCTTGGAGGTCTGAGGGTGGTGAGAGAGCACCATGGTTGACGGAAGATGAGTGAAGGCGAGGAAGAGTTAGGGTTAGGTTTTGAGAGCATTTGGAAAGAAGGGGAAGGGGTGATGGCGGAGTGATGAGAGAAAAATGAGGTATGGGGGGTAGTCTTTAGGTTTAATTATAGCAGGAGTAATTTGGGCCGTTGATAAAAAATGATCAACGACCAGGATTCAATAAGCCCTGGGTCGGGTTAGGTAAGGGGTTTGGGCTTGGGTTTATTGGGATGATTCATACGGGTATTTGGGCTAGTTAATTAGGCTGAAATTGAAATAAATAATGGCTATTTGTTAAATACCCCAAAAAAATTAGTTAAAATAATTTGTAAAATAATTACTAATTATAAAAAAATGAATTGCATGCATAGAAATGTTTTAAAATGGTTATTTAGTATATAAAAATATAAAAGACTAATTTCTGGTAAAAATAACACGAAAATTATATGCATGGGCTGTAATTGCAAAAAAAATTGCAATTATAGCCAAAAAGGTGCCAATTTGGCTATTTATGGAATGATTTGCACTCAATAGGACCAGAATGGTAATATTAAATCAAGACAGGTTTTTAAAATAATTTGTAGTGCGATTTTATAATTATTTATTAAAAAAAAATATTGAGAAAATTAATAAAAATGTAAAAAATTGTGGAAAAATATCAATTGATGCTAATGCATGATTTTGAAGGCATATATGCATTTTTAAAATTATTTTGGTAAAAATTAGGTATCAACAGGGTGTTGGTCAGCCCAAAAGATATCATAAAGAACTCATAATGGCCATATCGGGTCCTGAAAGTTGTCTTAAGAATATCCGAATCCTAAATCTTCAGCGGGTGATATCCTAACCTCAAATCAATCTTTGACAATACCCTTGCTCCCTGAAGCTCGTCAAATAGATCATCAATATGTGGCAAATGATACTTGTTCTTGATTGTGACCTTGTTCAACTGCTTGTAACCAATGCACATCCTCATATAACCATCTTTCTTCTTTACAAATAGATTTGGTGCACCCCAAGGTGACACTCTAGTTCCTGAAGTCATTCCTTCAACTACTTCAACTTCATCGATGCCATACGATACAGTGGAAAAGAAATAGGCTGAGTCCCGGTACAAAATCAATATCGAAGTCAATATCCCTATCACGCGGCATGCCTGGCAGGTCTGCACGAAATACAGCCGGAAAATCACGCAGCACAGTGACAAAATCAATAACAGGGGACTCTGCACTAACATCCCTCACGAAATCCAAATGGGATAGACAACCCTTCTCAACCATCCGATGAGCCTTCAAGTATGAAATCACAGTACTAGGAACGTAGTCTATAGATCCGCTCCACTCAACCCTCGGCAATCCAAACATTGCTAACGTCACGGCTTTGGCGTGACAATCTAAAACAGCATGGCACGGAGACAACCAATATATACCCAATATCACATCAAAATCGACCATACTGAGCAACAAAATATCTACTCTAGTCTCCATACTCCCAATAATCACTACACATGACCGATATACATGGTCTATAATAATAGTATCACCCACCGGAGTAGATACGTGAACAAGTGAAATTAGAGAATCACGAGGCATATCCAGAAAAATTAGCGAAATACGAAGACACATATGATAAGTGGAACCATGGTCAAAAAATACAGAGGCATCTCTGTAGCAAACTGAGACAATACCTGTAATCATAGTATCTTAAGCAATGGTATCTGGTCTGGCAGGGAGAGAATAGAAATGGGCCTGGCTACCCCTTAATCGGCCTCCCCCTCTCGGGCGACCCCTAAGTGACTGAGCCCCACCTCGAGCTGGATGGATGGGTGGTGGAGCTGTTAGTGCTAGTGCCATAGGCCGAGTACTCTGATGTGGAGACCCACTTAATAACCTAGGGAAATCTCTCATAATGTGACCAAAATCTCCGCACCCAGAACACCACCTCCTCTGAGGGAAATACTGCTCCCGGTGCCAAGAGAAACTACCCGTGGAAACCTGAGTTGACGAGGTATAGTGAGAACTCTGCCCTGGTAGTGCACTAAATGATGACTGGCCCTTCTGATGACTATGTGACCCGTGGTCAGATGATGCATCATGGTGAACTGGGCGAGCCGTCTGAGCATGTCTGAATGGACGACCCCTACCGTGCTGGAACTGACCCCCAGAAGGAACGCTGCCAAATCCACACTGTCCACGAGGCCTCATGGCCTCCCTTTCAACCTACTCCTGATTGTGAACCATCTCAATCTCATTAAAAGTAGAAACAGACACTCTCTCCCTTTCTCATGTCATAAGCAATCGCAACTGAAAAGTGAGGCCATGTATGAACCTCCTTATCCTCTCTCTGTCTGTGGGAACGAACCAAATAGCATGTCCGGCAAACTCCGAGAATCGCATCTCATACTGCGTCATAAACATATCACCCTGACAAAGCTGCTCAAACTGTCTGCGCAGCTCCTCTCTATGGGATTGAGGCACGAACTTCTCCAAAAAGAGTACGGAGAACTCCTGCTAGGTAAGGGGTGCTGAACCTACTAGCCTACGCCTCTCGTAAGCCTCCCACCAACTAAATGCGGCCCTATAAAACAAAAACATAATGAACGAGACCCCACTAGTCTCCAGAATACCTGTTGTACGGAGTATCCTCATACACTTGTCCAAGAAGCCATGTGCATCCTCTCCATCTGCACCACTAAAAGATAGAGGCTGGAGTCTCCCAAACCTCTCCAATCTACGCTGCTCATCCTCAGGCATAGCAGGAACCACATAGTCCTGAGCAGCTGTAATCGGCTGGGCTAGTGGTGCCCCCGATGTTCGGAGTCCCTGCACTACCTGCTCAGATGTGCGGGCGGCAGGAGTTTGAGTACTTCCCCTGGCCTGAGAAGTGGCTGCGGGCGTCGAGACAGAGACCACCTGAGGAAGGTCTGTGGATATGGTCATAATTTGGGCTTAGGCCTCTTTAAGGCTAGGAATCGTGATGGGCACAAATGGTGCCTGAGCTGGTCCCGCTGGTGCATCCACAACTAGGACCTGGTCCCGATCTGGGGCAACCGGTGGATCTTGAGGTACTTCCCCAGCTGTTGTGCGGGCTGCACCTCTGCCCCTACCGCGATCTCGGTGTCTTGCGGCCTTGGCTGGTGGTACTGGTTGCTGTCCATCCTTTTAAGTAGTACGAGTCCTCACCATCTGTGAGAGAATGAAACAACAGATGTTTAGTTACCAAAATCATTAAATTTGCACGACAAGAATTCAAGAATGTGGAGTTTTCCTAAGGGTTATCCAGCCTCTCAAAGATAAGTACAGACGTCTCCGTACCGATCCGCAAGATTCTACTAAACTCGCTCATGACTCATGAGACCAATGTAACCTAGGCTCTTATACCAACTTGTCACAACCCAAAACACTAACCTGTCATGATGGCGCCTATCGATGGTACTAGGCAAGCCAACATTTTCAAAATACTTCAATAAATCATAAAAGGGATAATTCAAAGCTTTTCATGCCAGAAATTTTCATATAAACTGAAGTTGAACTCAAAATAAAATCAAAATGCACAAAACTAGCTCCAAACATCAGGGTGTCACCAAGTCATGAGCATCTAGATACCCAGTCTAATACATTCAGTGTCTAAGTATCAATATAGGACAGAAAGAAATATAGAAGGAAAGACAAGGTCCTGCGGACGTCATCCGCTACCTCGTAGTCTCCGGTACTCGGTCACGCCCGAACTCAAAGACCTCCGTGATCAAAAACACCTGGATCTGCACATGAAGTGCAATGTGTAGCATGAGTACAACCAACTCAGCAAGTAACAGAAATAAATAAGGAACTGAGAAGCAGTGACGAGCTATAAAGTACATTTCATTTCAGTAATTTTAACATCTAAGAATAGACATGAGTAAATGCCGGTAACATGAGTCAAATCAGTTGCATATTTACCAAGTTTAAGTAAAGCCAATTATAACAAGTTTCCGGAAGTTCAGAACAGTAGGACGAATCAGCTAAATGCAGCAACAAAGAAGACAGATGCAACCTCTAAGGGGTACTCTCACTCAAGCTCTCAATAGATCAACACTCGGCTCTCAGCCCTCAATACACACACTTAATAGGTACATGCGCTCACTGGGGGTGTATAGACTCCGGAGGGGATCCTACAGCCCAAGCGCTATAATCTGCATGGATAACACACATGTATAGTATCATATCAAGATTTTCATGGAAAAATCATGTGTTACCATATCATATTAGAATCTGCATGGACAACTCACATGCTAAGGTACAACATCATGATTTGCACGGATAACTCACGTGCTACGGAATTTATACCTCATAAACAGGCCCTCGGCCTCTCTCATTCATGAGCCTCTCCAGTCTCACAACGCTCAGTAATAAAAGGGAATCAGCCAAATCAGAATGCTACAATTTATTAGCAGGGAATAACAGAGACTGAGGTAAAAACATACAATAAATGCTACGACTAATTATAAAACAACAAGCAGGTACGTAGCCTAAATATGATTTCTAACACGAAAGGCAGACAAATTTCTAGAAGTCAAGGAATACATGTATGCACAAAAGGCCATCCGACTTAACAGTCTCACAAGACGGACCAAGTCACAATCCCTCACGGTGTACGCTCACACGTCAGTCACCTAGCATGTGTGTCACTTCTAAACAGTCACATCATGCCAAACATCGGGTTTCATACCCTCAAGACCAGATTTAACACTGTTACTTACCTCAACTGTGCAGAAATCCTATCTGAAATGCCATAGCCTCTCGAATCAGTCTCCAAATGTTGCGAATCTAGCCAAAAACAGTACGAAATAATCAATATAAGATAAAGGGATCAAGTCCACAAGGAAACAACTAAAAATAACCCAAATCCGAAATCGGCTCAAACCCAGCCCCCGGGCCCACGACTCAAAATTCGATAAAAATCACAAAACCCAAAATCTCATTCACTCATGAGTCTACCCATAATAAATTTATCATAATCCAACATCATATGGTCTCCCAAATCCCCAAAATCCACTCTCAGTTCCCAAGCCCTAAACTCCCAAATTTCACTTCAAAATCTTGCTAATTAGGTGAGGAAATCAGTGAGGAAACATAATTTATGATCCAAAACGAGTTCAAGAAGCTTACCTCGATAATCCCCTCGAAAATCAACTCCAAAATCACCTAGGTCCTAGTCTCAAATGTGGAAATAAGACCAAAATTGCGAACCCTTGCTTTTTAAGCTTCTGCCCATACTTTTCGTACCTGCGAACCCTCTATCGCATCTGCGACGCCGCACCTACGGAAATATCATCGCAGGTGGGGATTCCACTAAAAATCCAAGGCTTCGCTCTTATGGCTACACGACCACATTTGCGACTACCGTATGTGCGGGAATCCATCACACTTGCGCCTCCCACTCGCACCTGCGCCCAACTACCCGGTTATGTGGGCCTCGCAGGTGTAGGAACATCTTCGCCCCTGCAACTTCTGCCCAGCTCGTCCTTGGCCGCTTATGCGGCTCCTCCTCTGCTTCAGTGGGCTCGCACCTGCGGTCCCCACTCCGTAGGTGCGGTTACAACAGTAGCAATAGTACTTCATCTACAATTCTCAACTCAAATCAAGCCGTTAACCACCCGAAATGACCCCGAGGCATTCAAGACCTCAACCCAACATACCAACAAGTCCTATAACCCGATACAAACTTAGTTGAATCCTCATACCACCTCAAATAACATCAAAAACACCGATTACACCCAGATTCAAGCCTAAAGAACTTTGAAATTTCCGAATTCTACAAACGATGTCGAAACCTATCAAATCACGTCTGATTGACCTCAAATTTTGCACACAAGTTAAAATTGACACCACGAACCTAGTCCAGCTTCCAGAAATCCAATCCGACCCTCCTATCAATATTTTCACTCCCAGCCAAAATCGCCAAAATTCTAACTTTCGCAAATTAAAGCCTAATTATACTATGGACCTCCAAATCATATTGCAGACGCGCTCCTATATCCAAAATCACCTAAATAAGCTAACGGAACAATCAAAATTCAAACTGAAGTGTGTAGTGATTATTAAAACCTAATCCGAGGTCTTTATCACACAAGTCGACATCCGGTCGACTTTTCCAACTTAAGCTTCCAATTAGGAGACTAAGTGTCTCAATTCACTCCGAAACCACTCCGGACCCAAACCAATTAAGCCGGTAAGACATATAACAGCTGTAGAACTCAAAAGAAACAGAAAAATGAGGGAGCGGGACTTTAACTCTCGAAACAACCGGCCGAGTCGTTATAACCTAGAACATAGTACTAGTGGAAGGATTATTTAATGTAAGCTTCATTACTTCCTAGTATTGAAATTAATAACTTTATCATAGATCATGACTAGAGATTATAAAATATATGATAATTATGGTAAAAAGTAATAAAAAGTTGTTAATGGATGTATATGAACCTTAAGGAGAAGATAATTTGAATAATATTGATTAAGTTAATGATTTTAAACTTCATAAATGTATATTTTGGAGCGTTGGCTACAAGGATTGTTGACCCTAAGTCGAGACTTAGATTAGAATATGTATATTAAATGCTTATTTTTCTTATACAATAGAAAACCTCTATGTTAGGAAAATATTAGATAGTATGACTCGTTGTAGTTATTTTCTTATGTGCAATTATCTGATTGTAAAGTTACTTGTATTACTCAGAATTTTGATTCAGAACAGAAAATAATTAGTTTAAATAGTGTGTGGTGATTGCTAGTTTATATGTAATGTTTTGTACCGCCCAGACTTTTAGTTCAGATTCAAATTACTGTGATCATATTAACAAAATGAGAAGTAGCCAACCTCCCCAAGCATGAGTGCTAGGGTAGCCAAGGCTAGCTATCTTGTAGTTGCAGCTGCTAACAACCTAAGATAGGTTGAGCTTGATTGAGCTACTCGATAACTCCATATGTGGGTTGAGCTTGAGGGGTCATAAATTAGAGGCCCTATAAACACTCTTTAGATCGATTAAGTTTGATTGAGCTATTCGGTGGCCCGATATATGGGTTGAGCTTGCGTGAGGATAATCAGAGGTCCAAAATTAGCTTTAGTAGTCCTTGTGTGTGATATCGATTTCTTACGCACGCATGGCCACTATGGATAAATCGTATAAAAAATTAAAAACTAACTATCATTGTCACGACCCAAAATCCTAACTCAGGTCGTGAGGGCGCCCAACAGCGGGGTCGGGCAAGCCAACACTCATTTTACTAAGGGTTCTTTCTAGTTTGATTAAACATTTCAACATATACCAAGTTTTTTTTAAAGCTTAAAACATAAATCGACAAGGATAATTAGCCAGTTTTAATCAAAAGTGGTCATAAAGAGGCGTGAGCCAACATATATACACACCCGTAGTCCATAATAACTACCACGTGAGTGCTAGGAACTAGTGTCACAAGTCCTACGGGCATGCTAACAGAATATACAAAAGATATAATATACAATCACACTGTCTGAAAGAAATAGACGCGAAATAAGCAAATGAAACTCCATGGTCCTGCCGAGGATCATCAAGAGAAGCAGCTCACCGTGAAGTCAGGTCCAACTATGATCAGAATCGAGCTCTGGTATGATAACCAGATGCACCAGCCTCAGAACCTGTACAATTAATTACAAAAGCGTAGCATGAGTACATAAACAAATATGTACCCAGTGAGTATCCCGCCTAACCTCGAAGAAGTAGCGATTAAAGGTCGATTTGACACTCACTAAGGTCCAACAAAATGATTAAACAAGATATAATATCAGTAACAGACATACGAGGATGATAAAAATAGTAAACGTTAAAAATAACAGTAATTCAAATACATACTGGAAGTAAATATACAATCACTACTTCATTATTCTTCTTTTCTTTCCTTTCCTTTAAAATATCTGACCACTCAATATCCATAAAAAGAATCATTAACAATTTAGCATGCGCATACAGGATAAGGACAACTGGCCTGAGCCATCATAATAATCATATTTGTGCACTACCGAGGGTCGAACGGCCCGAACCATAATATATCTTTCAATCTCGTTGTGTCGTACGGCCCGCTCCCATGAGAGTGGGGGAAATAACACTCCGCTCGCGGAATGTAAATTGCGAAGCGGTCACATGCACAAACAATCCACACATTTATTCTTTATAAATTACTTTTCGGTGAACAATTCCTTAAAATTTCTCAAATTCCATGATCTCAGGGAAACAAGCCGCATGTAACATTAATTCATTAAGCATATCGTTCATTTCCAGGAAAAACACAAGGCATGGTGTAGGCCTAACTACCCGGACATAACAATAATAGTCGCTACGTACGGACTCTCGTCACTTTGTGCATACGTAGCCCCCACAAACATTAGAACATAGCCATTTAAATTACCTAGGGGACAGTTCCCTCTTACAAGGTTAGAAAGGAGACTCACCTCGTGTCGAACCTACTCCTCGGGTCAAGAATGCGCCCGAAACATCGAACTCGTCACCCAAGGACTCGAAACTAATCAAACGTTATGTAAATATATAAAATTATACTCAAAGCATGGAATTCTCCTACTACTTAGTCAAATTCATCATTCTTGAATAAATCCCAAAATCCAAACCCTGGCCCGCATGCTCGGATTCCAAAAATTCTCAAAGGAAACACTCACGCATAACCTAAGGATCATTAATATATGATTTTTGTATGATTATATAGCCAATTCACGGGTAATTCTCTAAATTCTGGAAAGCCCTAGGTTACTACCCAATTCCTTAATTTTCCACTAATTAGGTAGTTAAATTCAACTAGGTATTCATGCATTAACTAAATTTAGGATAGAATTCACTTACCTTTTAGTTGCTAGGTCGTGGGACTCTTTTCCAAGCTCTCAAAATCATATATGATGGAACAAAATGGAGTGAAAATGGGATAATTCTACATTTAAAGACCTTACTGCCTATAGGGGTTTCCGCACCTGCGACTCGACGACCGCACGTGCGAGCAATAGCTCGCACCTGCGGAAAATGGGACAAGAGCCTGGGCTCGCACCTACGGGCAGGAGTCTGCACCTGCGAGAATTGGACAATCCACCTGGGGGTCGCACCTGTGAGGCTTGGACCGCAGGAGCGGTCTCGCACCTGCGACTGGGCAACCGCACCTGCGGTCACACCAGATCAGGTGCACCAGCTAGTTTTTGGCCTCGTTTGGTGCCCGAAAGGCACCTGGGCCCACCTGAGCCCCCGTCCAAATATACCAACAATTCCCAAATCATAATACGGACTTGCTCGAGCCTTCGAAACACCCACAACAACGCTAAAACTCAAAATCACACCGCAAAACCCCTAGAACCAAGCTTAGGAACTTTAAGTTTCACGAATTCGCTAACAATGTGCCGAACAGACCTATACTACTTGGTATGACACCAAATTTTGCAGGCAAGTCATAAATGACATAAAAGAACTATTCCCGGTCTCGGAATATCGTTCGGACCTCGATAACACAAAAACACGTCCCAAACCACAATATGAACTTAAGGAAACTCTTACTTCGATATTGGGCACCATATGCTCCCGGGTCATCGAAAACCCATTCCGAACATATGCCCAAGTCCAAAATCATCATACAAATCTATCGGAACCGTCGAAACCCGATTCTGAGGTTGTTTACTCGAAATATTGACCGAAGTCAAACTTGGCCTTAAAGGACAACCTTAAGGAACCAAGTTCTCCAATATTGCTCTAAACACTTTCGAATCCCGGATCACCCGCCCCCGCAAGTCATAAATCACAATAAGCCGCTATGGGAAGTTTCATCTAGGGGAACAGGGTACGATAACGCAAAACGACCGGTCGGGTCGCTAGATTATCCACCTCTTAAATAAATGTTCGTCCTCGAACGGGTCTAGAATCATACCTGAAGTGCTGAATAAGTGTGGATATCTGCTCCGCATGTCCTCCTCGGACTCCCAGGTCACCTCCTCAACTGGTTGGCCCCTCTACTCGACCTTTACGGCAGAAACTCTCTTGGACCTCAACTGGCGATCATGTCTATCAATAATAGCAACTGGCTCATCCTCGTAGCCCAACCTCTCATCCAACTGAATAGTGCTGAAATCAACCATGTGAGAGAAGTCCGCGTGGTACCACCAGAGCATGGATACATGAAAGACCGAATGAACTCCTAATAAACTGCAAGGTAAAGCTAGCTCGTAAGTAACCTCCCCAACATGCCTCAATACCTCGAAGGGAACTATAAACCTTGGGCTTAGCTTGCCCTTCTTCCTGAACCTTGTATTACCCTTCATTGGCGAGATCTTCAATAAGACCTTATCCCCCTCCATAAATGATACATCACACGCTTTCTGATCCGCATAACTCTTCTGTCTGGACTGTGTTGTGCGAAGTCTCTCCAGAATCAACTTCACCCTCTCCAAAGCATCTCTCACCAGGTCGGTACCATATAACTTTGCCTCGCCAGGATCAAACCACCCGATAGGAGAACGGCATCGCCGACCATACAAAGCCTCAAATGGAGCCATCCCGATGCTGGACTGATAACTATTGTTGTAAGCAAACTCGGTCAAAGGCAAGAACTGGTTCCACTGACCTCCGAAGTCAATCGCACATGCCCTGATCATGTTCTCCAATATCAGAACTGTACGCTTTGACTGGCCATCAGTCTGAAGGTCAAATGATGTGCTGAGGTTTGTCTGGGTACCCATTTAACTATGTAATGCTCTCCAGAAGTGCGAGGTGAACTGAGGACCTCGATCTGATATAATGGACATTGGCACACCGTGCAACCAGACTATCTCCCGAATTTAGATCTGTGCCAACCTCTCAGAAGTATATGTAGTAGCCACTGGAATGAAATGCGCCGATTTGGTCAATCTATCCACAATGACCCAAACCGCGTCAACCTTCCGCGGAGCCCGAGGAAACCTAACCATGAAGTCCATAGTGATACATTCCCACTTCCACTCCAGAATGGGCATCTGCTGAAGTAGGCCTCCTGGCCTCTGGTGCTCATACTTAACCTGTTGGAAATTAAGACACCTAGCCACATACTCCACAATGTCCTTCTTCATCCACCTCCACAAGTAATGTTGCTTCAAATCACGATACATCTTCGTAGCACCAGGATGAATAGAATACCAAGAACTGTGTGCCTCCTCTAGAATCCTCCCTCTCAGGACATCGACATTAGGAACACATAAACGGCCCTGAAGTGTCAGAACACCATCCTCGCCAATAGTAACCTCCTTGGCACCACCTGAACCACTATTTCCCGCAACTCTGCCAAGTACGGATCATCAAACTGTCGAGCCTTAATCTCTCCCAATAACGAAGACTGAGCAACCATACGTGCTAAAACTCGGCGAGGCTCTTAAAGGTCTAACCTCACCAGGAGATTAGCCAAGGACTGAATGTCCAAGGCTAGAGGTCTCTCCTCTGCTGCAATGTAAGACAAACTACCCATACTCTCTGGCTTCCTGCTCAAGGCATCTGCTACCACGTTTGCCTTGCCCGGATGATAAAGAATGGTGATATCATAACCCTTCAACAACTCAAGCCATTTGCGCTGCCTCAAATTAAGGTCCCTCTGCTTAAACAAGTACTGCAACCTGCGGTGGTCTGTATAAACCTCACAGGACACCCCATACAAGTAGTGCCTCCAAATATTAAGAGCATGAACAATCGCCGCCAACTACAAATCGTGCACAAGGTAATTCTTCTCATGAACCTTCAGCTGGCGCGAGGCATAAGCAATAACTCTCTCTTTTAACATCAACACACACCCCAAGCCAACATGCGAAGCATCGCAATACAATGTATACATCCCCGAACCGGAAGGTAATACCAGAATTGATGCTGAGGTCAATTATACCTTGAGCTTCTGAAAGCTCGCCTCACACTCGTCGAACCATTGAAATGGGGCATTCTTCTGAGTCAATCTAGTCAATGGAGCTGCAATAGAAGAGAACCCCTCCACAAATTGGCGATAATGGCCTGCAAGGCCCAAAAAGCTCCTGATCTCTGTAGCTGAAGTAGGACGCGGCCAACTCTGAACTGCCTCAATATTCTGAGGATCAACCTTGATACCCTCTCTGGATACCACATTCCCCAAGAATGCCACGGAATCCAACCAGAACTCACACTTGGAGAACATAGCATATAGCTTCTGTTCTCGCAAAGTCTGGAGCACAGCTCTCAAATGTTGCTCGTGCTCCCCCAGGCTACGTGAGTAAATCAAAATGTCATCAATGAAGACAATGACAAAGGAATCAATATACGACCTGAACACCCTGTTCATCAAGTCCATAAATGTTGTTGGGGCATTAGTCAAGCCAAAGGACATTACCAGGAACTCATAGTGGCCATACCTCATGCGAAAAGCTGTCTTCAAAACATTTGAGGCCCGAATCCTCAACTGATGATATCCCGGTCTCAAATCAATCTTAGAAAACA
The DNA here is from genome assembly GCA_005239525.1 of Nicotiana knightiana. Classification (NCBI taxonomy): domain Eukaryota; kingdom Viridiplantae; phylum Streptophyta; class Magnoliopsida; order Solanales; family Solanaceae; genus Nicotiana; species Nicotiana knightiana. Next base: position 194,625 of record ML389437.1, read on the forward strand.
CCCGAGCACCCCGAAACTGGTCAAACAAATCATCGACGCGCGGCAAAGGGTACTTGTTCTTAATAGTGACCTTGTTCAACTGGCGGTAATAAATACACATCTGCATGGACCCATCCTTCTTCTTCACGAATAGAACTGGAGCACCCCACGGCGATACACTCAGTCTGATGAACCCCTTAGCCAATAACTCCTCAAGTTGCTCCTTCAACTCCTTCAACTCTTTCAAAGCCATACAGTACGGAGGAATAGATATAGGCTGGGTGCCTGGAGCTAAATCAATGTAGAAATCAATATCACGATCCAGAGGCATTCTCGGAAAGTCTGAAGGAAATACATCAGCAAACTCTCGAACAACTGGCACTGAATCAATCATCGGCGACTCGCTGGCGGGGTCCCGCACATAAGAAAGATAGGCCATGCAACCTTTCTCGACCATATGTCGAGCCTTCATGAATGAAATAACCCGGCTGGCTGCACTAACTGAGGAACCTCCCCACTCCAGCCTAGGCGACTCGGGCATGGCTAAAGTAACTATCTTGGCATGGCAATCTAGCACGGCATGATAAGGAGATTGCCAATCCATGCCTAAAATAACCTCGAAATCAACCATGTCGAGCAATAATAGATTTGCTCGAGTCTCGAACCGGTAGAATGTATCCATACAGGACCGGTAAATGCGGTCTACCACCACAAAATTGCACGCAAGAGTGGACACACATATAGGAGAAACCAAGGACTCACGAGGAACATCCAGAAAATGAGCAAATAAGACCAAAACATAGGAATAGGTGGATTCTGGATCAAATAACACTGATGCCTCTCTACCACATACTGTAATAATACCTGTGATCACGGCCGGGATAACATAGAATCTAGCCGGAGCACCCGAAGACTGAGCCCTGCCAGAATGAACAGGAGTTGGCTGACCTCCCCCTGACTGGCCTCCACCTCTAGGATGACCGCTGTCGACCTGTCCCCCACCTCTAGGTGGCCTGACGGCAAGTGCTGGACCCATAGGTTGATAATCCTGCTGCACTGCTTTGCCCCGAAACTTGGGACAATGCCTCTTCATATGACCTGGATCCCCACACTCATAACAACCTCCAGGTATCATAGCCTGCTGACCCGAAGAGGAACCCTGAATTACCGGAGAGCGATGTGTACTCTCTAGCACAACACTGAAGTAGGGACTGGGGATCTCGGATAACTGGAATAACCACTAGGTGAACTCTGAATGGATGGAGGGCGGTAGGAACGCTGTGGCATGATGCTGAAATGAGGCCTAGCTGGAACACCTCGGGGAGGTGGTGGGGGTGCTGAATATGGAGGCATGCTGGGATGACCTCTACCGAACTGACCTCTGCCCCTAACGCGGGCACCTCTGAAATCCCTGGAGAATCTGGCTCTCTTGTCCTGCTGACCCTGCTCTCCTTCTCTCAATCGATAGCCCTCAATCCGACGAGCTATCTCGACCACCAGCTGATAGGGAGTCCCCATCTCTACCTCTCGGGCCATGTTGGCCTTAATACCGGAGTGCATCCTTTCTACAAATCTCTGCACTCTCTCGGCATCAGTAGGTAATATCATGAGTGCGTGGCGAGACAACTCTGAAAATCTAGCCTCATAATCTGTCACTGATATCTGTCCCTGCTCCAGCTGCTCAAACTGATATCGCAGCTCTTCCCTCTCAAAGGGCGGGATATACCTGTCTAGAAACATCTGAGTGAACTGCTTCCAAGTGATAGAAGGAGAATCTGCTGACCTGCTGAAAATATAGGACTGCCACCATCTACGAGCTCTGCCCTCTAACTGGAAGGTAGTGAAGTCCACTACATGGGACTCTATTATCCTCATACTGTGCAGCATGTCCCTACACCTGTCAACAAAATCCTGGGCATCCTCGCCTCGCTCACCCCCGAAGACTAGAGGGTGAAATCAAGTACATCTATCCAATAACTTCTGCGGATCGTCGTCTGCAGCTGGTCTAGACTCAGGTGTTGCTGCTACAGACTGGACCCCACCCACGGGCAGTGTACCCGGGGTATGATGAAATGCTGCTGCCTGACCTGCAGTCTGGGCGGTAGGAGTCTGGGCCCCCCCTCCCGCCTGAGATATGGCAGGATCTGCTGGAAATAAACCAGCCTGGGACATAGTGTCCATAAATCGCATCATACGGCCCATGATCTCCTGGAAGCCTGGCGCCGTCATAAATTCCACTGGAGCAGGACCTGCTAGGGGCACCTCACCCCGCTCCTCTATAGTAGGATCCTCTAGTGGTGGTGCAACTGGAATAGCTCGGGGACGCCCTCGTCCCCTACCTCGGGCCGCTTCCCTTCCTCGGCCTCTACCACGGCCTCGAACAACAGGGGTAGCGACCCCTCCCGGGTTTGGAACATCGGATGCACGCGTCCTCACCATCTGTGAAAGAACAGAAGAATGAGATTTCTTAAACCATCGACTGCACGATAAAATTAAAATTAGGAGAGGTAATCCTAACGCCCTATAGCCTCCTGAAGATAAGTATAGACGTCTCCATATAGATCCACAAGACTCTACTAGGTTTGCCTGTGACTTGTGAGACTTACGTGAACCTAGAGCTCTGATACCATGTTGTCACGACCCAAAATCCTAATTCAAGTCGTGAGGGCGCCCAACTGTGGGGTCGAGCAAGCCAACACTCATTTTACTAAGGGTTCTTTCTTGTTTGATTAAACATTTCAACATATACCAAGTTTTTTTTAAAGCTTAAAACATAAATCGACAAGTATAATTAGCTAGTTTTAATCAAAAGCGGTCATAAGGAGGCGTGAGCCAATATATATACAGACCCGTAATCTATAATAACTACCATATGTGTGCCAGGAACTAGTGTCACAAGTCCTACAGGCATACTAACAAAATATACAAAAGATATAATATACAATCCCACTGTCTGAAAGAAATAGACGGGAAATACGCAAAAGAAACTCAATGGTGCTGCCGAGGATTGTCAGGAGAAGCATCTCACCGTGAAGTTAGGTCCAACTGTGATCAGAATCGACCTCCGGTCTGATAACCAGATGCACCAGCCTCAGAACATGTACAATTAAGTACAGAAGCATAGCATGAGTACATAAACAAATATGTACCCAGTGAGTATCCCGCCTAACCTCGAAGAAGTAGTGACGAGAGGTCGACTTGACATTCACTAAGGTCCAACAAAATGATTAAACAAGATGTAATATCAGTAACACACATACGAGGATAATAAAAACAGTAAACATTAAAAATAACAGTAATTCAAATACATACTGGAAGTAAATATACAATTACTACGTCATTATTCTTCTTTTCTTTTATTTCCTTTAAAATATCTTACCACTCAATATCCATAAAAAGAATCATTACAATTTAGCATGCACATACAGAATAAGGACAACCGGCATGAGCCATCATAATGATCATATTTGTGCACTACCAAGGGTCGAATGGCCCGAACCATAATATATCTTTCAATATCGTTGTGGCGTACGGCCCGCTCCCATGAGAGCGGGGGAAATAACACTCCGCTCGCGGAATGTAAATTGCGAAGCGGTCACATGCACACACAATCCACACACTTATTCTTTTTAAATTACTTTTCGGTGAACAATTCCTTAAAATTTCTCAAATTCCATGATCTCAGGAAAACAAGTCGCATGTAACATTAATTCATTAATTATATAGTTCATTTCAAGGAAAAATACAAGGCATGGTGTAGGCCTAACTACCCGGACATAAAAATAATAGTCGCTACGTACGGACTCTCGTCACCTTGTGCATACGTAGCCCCCAAAAACATTAGCACATAGCCATTTAAATCACCTAGGGGGAAAACTCCCTCTTACAAGGTTTGAAAGGAGACTCTCCTCGTGTCGAACCTACTCCCCGGGTCAAGAATGCGCCCGAAACTCCGAACTCGTCACCCAAGGACTCGAAACTAATCAAACATTATATAAATATATAAAATTATACTCAAAGCATGGAATTTTCCTACTAGTTAGTCAAATTGATCATTCTTGAAGAAATCGCAAAATCCAACCCCGGACTCGCATGCTCGGATTCCAAAAATTCTCGAAGGAAACACTCACCCATAACCTAAGGATCATTAATATATGATTTTTGTATAATTTCATAGCCAATTCACGGGTAATTCTCTAAATTCTTGAAAGGCCTAGGTTACTCCCAATTCCTTAATTTTCCACTAATTAGATAGTTAAATTCAACTAGGAATTCATGCATTAACTAACTTTAGGATAGAATTAACTTACCTTTTAGTTGCTAGGTCGTGGGACTCTTTTCCAAGATCTCAAAATTGTATATGGTGGATAATCCCGCATTTAAAGACCTTACTGCCTACAGGGGTTTCCGTACCTGCGGTCTCGCAACTGCGAGCAATAGCTCGCACCTGCGGAAAATGGGTCAATAGCCTGGGCTCGCACTTGCGGGCAGGAGTCCGCAGCTGTGGGAAAGGACCCGCACCTGCGAGAACTGGGCAACCCACCTAGAGATCGCACCTGCGAGGCTTGGACCGTAGGAGCGGTCTCGCACCTGCGACTGGGCAACCGCACTAGCGGTCACACCGGATCAGGTGCTCCAACAACTGCTTCAATTGGTTTTTTGCCTCATTTGTTGCCCGAGAGGCAGCTGGGCTCACCCGAGCCACCGTCCAAATATATCAATAAGTTCAAAATCATAATACGGACTCGCTCGAGCCTACGGAACACCCACAACATCACGAAAACTCAAAATCACACCTCAAAACCCCTTGAACCAAACTTAGGAACTTTACGTTTCTTGAATTCGCTAAAAATGCGCCGAACCAACCTATACTAGTCCGAATGACACCAATTTTGCAGGAAAGTCATAAATGACATAAAGGAACTATTCCGGATCTCAGAATTTCGTTCGGACCTCGATAACACCAAAACACATCCCAAACCACAATATGAACTTAAGGGAACTCTTTTTGATATAGGGCGTCGGATGCTCCCAGGTCATCCAAAAACTATTTCGAACATACGCCCAAGTCTGAAATCATCATACGAAGCTACTGGAACCGTCGAAACTCGATTCCGAGGTCGTTTACTCAAAATGTTGGCCGAAGTCAAACTTGGCCTTAAAGGCCAACCTGAAGGAACCAAGTGTTCCAATATTGCTCTAAACACTTCCGAATCCCTGACCACCCGCCCCCGCAAGTCATAAATCACAATAAGCCGCTATGAGAATTTTCATTTAGGGGAACGATGTCCGATAACGCAAAACAACCGGTCGGGTCGTTACAATCATGACCCTAATTTCCCACCTTAGGATGTCGTGATGGCGCCCAGTCTCTTAGACTAGGTAAGCCTAACACATGATGATTTAATAATAGAATTAAACTATTTAATCATTTATCACAACCATTAAATGACATACATAGCCGCAACCAGCTAATAGTTATACATTTACCAAACCCGGTAGTACAGAGTCATAAGCACTACTAAAACACACTAGAATTTCTAAACACCATATTGTTTTCAAATACAATTTAACAGTGCTATAATGAAGTAAGATACACTCTGAGGCCTACGAACGTCAAGCAGGTATACCTTGAAGTTTCCCACCGCGTTGACGCAACTGTCAACAACACAGAATCAGAAAACCTGGATCTGCACAATAATGTGCAAAAACATAGCATGATACACCACAACGGTACCCAGTAAGTATCAAGCTGTCACGCCCCAAAACCGAGGAGAGCGATCGGAGCTCAACCGAGTAAACTCGACTGAGCAAGCCTGTTAGATTTCATTCTACCCAAATTCATCTTTGAATAAAGAGGAGATATACTCCATTAATCATACTCTGAAAATATTTCATTAACAACTTCCATTTAGTTTCCATTAGCAGTTTCAACCATAATATTACAATTTTTATAGATATGATTTAAAAAAAAACATGTTTTCCAAATAGAAATATTTCTAATTCAATTCCCAATATCAAACACCACCCACAACCTGTCTACGGAGCCTCTAAATACAACTGAAGAGTAATATGGAAATGCTGACAACAAGGCTCCAGCTATACCTCAAAATTCAAAGTACATGATAAACAAATGATACATGACCCAGAAATGAAGTGGGGCTCACCAAGTCAGCTGAAGAGAGGATGTGCCACTAGCTGCGACCAACACTGTCTGCTATGGAACCACCTACATCCACTTAAAGATGTAGTGACCCCGGAAAAAAGGATGCTAGTGCCGTCGAATAGCACTAGTATTTATAGCTAAAAGTCTTCTTTCAAAATAGAATGACCATATAAGAAAAAGGGAAGCCATAGAAACAACAAATCACAATCAATAATATCCAAATGCTCCATTGAAACATAATAATTTTCAAAATACTAAAGTAATAGATATTTTAGTTGGGAGATCTTTAGTACCAATAATACCACAGTTCACGATACCACTATTCACAATGCCACCCTATTCTTGGCACGGAGTACGATCACGACCCGATCGGCTAAGCCGCCTTATTTGAAGGCATCAATCACAATCATTTTATATCACAGATTTATACCACAATTACCACCATGTGTGCGGCATGGCGTCCAATCACGACCCGATCGGCTAGGCCGTCTCACTACAATGTCGTGTGGTTTGACATCATCCAATTTTACCAATAATCTAATCCGAATTGAGGGGAATAATTTCATCATATCAATATCATCCCAGATAAGGGGAATATTCCCATATCACTCCTACACCGGCACGTGTAGTTTCGGGGTTAGGTTATTTCAACCTACCCTTCCTCGGTGACTATCGATTCTCCCAATAATATTTTGTATTGATTTGAACACAAAGGTGACATAACTACAAATGTATTCATTTCATAATCTTTCACGTTGTATAAATCTTTATTAGCATTTTCAGCCATCCATATTAATAATATTTCCTTGGCTCTTTGGGCCTTTCACAAAATTCTTTATCATGGCACGATGGCCGCATTTTATATTCCATATTTTTGCTTATTTTAATTTCAAGGATCACCACCAATTATCAGCATATAGCGTATTTCAGAAATCATATACCTCGAGTTCATTAGTAATGGGACTTTAAACACAAAGGACTCTTCCCAAAGGAGGGGACATACCAACCAACAATAGAAAAACCCATCAAAGTCATAGACAAGAAAATATGCCAATTATTCTTGAAATACTCTTTTCCAATCACGACAATGTACCATTCCAACACCAGAGTATGTAAGAACTCAGATCACATTGGATATATTTATAAGGTAAAGCATTATCTAAAACGGCCAATTATGGGCATAAATTGAGTATAAGCGCTCTTAGGAAAATTCTACTTTTAGAAGTCGTTTTAAAATAGTTGAGTCGAGGATTATTTCATAATTTGTTTCACATATTTTCTCATTTCATAAGCATCACTAGACACAATTATAACTTAAGTTCTTGGCAGTTTGTCCACACTATATTTCCCCAATTCAATAATTCATTTTCAAACATCTTTATAGTTTATCAACAACTAGACACACTCAATCAAGACATTTTTAGTACACATAAGAGCAATTGGGAGTATTAAGCATATATAGTTTTCCTCACCTAATTGGTATACCATTTTTCTTTAAGATACAATTCAAAGCCATATCATTTTAATAAGCAAACCATACTTTAAACATCTATCTTTCGATATAAGGCTCATTCGGAATAATCAAATTTTATGAGTTTATAGGGGATAACCCGGAACGTAGAAATTAGGGATTTAGAGTCGGTCATACTTAAACTTACAGAAGAATTGTGGAATTCAATTTCGAGAGAGAAAGTTTAGCTAGCATACCTTGTTTGAGCTTTCCTTAAGTTACTACAACGCACCAACACTTCTAGCAATAACAATCTAGATGAAGATAGAGAAAATCAGTTAATAATTAGAAGGATTTCCATGGTGTAACTCTCCTAGGGGTTTTGTCAAACACATATCATGAAAAATAGACTACAGGGATCTAAAATTGTAATCTCTTCCTCCTTCAACAAATTTCAACAAGAAACTACCATAATGGTTCATTAGTCCCCTCATAAAACAACTTAGTGTCACATGCATGGCTTATTTCCAACCCCACACCACAATATGTATTTGAACTCATAATCTCTTATATGAAATATTAGATGAAGGACATACCCGGAAAGATAGTGAGCTAGATATTAGCTTCCTTGATTCTTGCGAATTTGGGCAAGATGGGATGATTTGGATGTTAGGTTCCTCATTCCCTCTCTAAAATGATCTCACCTCTCTCTAGATTCACTAAAAAATATCCCCAAATAAAGCCCCAAAGCCTATTTATCAAAATTGGATTAGATATGAAAATTCCCAAAAATGACCCCCGAAGGCAATTATGTGGTGCGATTATGCTATATCATAATCGTTTTGTGGGCAGCAGAATTGCAGCATAATCAATTATGCGACAACATAATAGTTTGTCTGTCTCAAATTTGTGATGCTTATGCGGTCTGCAGAATCGTTTTGTAGTCGCAAATGTGACCACCCCAAATCCTAAATCGGCCGTGATGGTGCCTATCGTGGAACTAGGCTAGCCAATTCACATATTTACAGTTTCTTTCCAAAAATCCCAACTCATTTTCAAGCATTTCATAAAGTATATAGAATTTGCTAAATCCATTAGGAAAAATAAACAGTTAACAGTCTAAACCATACCCAAAGCCCGGAGTCAACATCTCATCAGCATCTAAGAAATATGCCAAAGGATATACTATTATAATACAAAACCTCCAAAAGAATAACTAGATACAACATAAGAAGAGAAAACAGAGATGTTGCGGACGCTGAACAGCTACCTCTATATCCCGAACTCCGACTCCGCACGGAATAGATAGCTAACTCTCAGTATCAGCACTTGTACATGCACACGGGGGTGCATGGAGTAATGTGATTACACCAACTCAGTAATAATGAAAATAAATCAACTCTAAGCGGCAAGAAACACATAAAAATTAATATCATCAGTTAACAATATGCACAGCCTTTCTTTCAAACAGTATATACATAGTTATGTGAAATCAACATGCTTTAAAAGCCAACTTCAATAAAATCCTTTGAAAAATGTGTTTTCCAACAATTTCCGAAATAAAAATAATCGAAGGATTTAGTATAAAATGAAGTAAATCATAAGTAGCCCCTCGGGCAAAAACATGAATCATAACTCTCCCATCGAGCAAAACATCACTCAGCAACTCTTAACCACTCAGTATTAGCCCCTCAGGAAACCTCACTGTCACTCATGCCTCCCAATCACTCATCACTCGGCACTTGACACTCAACACTCAGTAGGTACCTGCGCTCACTAGTGGTGTGTACAGACTCCGGAGGGGCTCCTTCAGCCCAAGCGCTAATATCAACTCACCTCGTGGTGTATCATATCCTCACAATCAGGCCCTCGTCCTCACTCAGTCAGAACCTCTCAAAAGCCCCTCGGGCGTATCAGTAAAACAGGATACTCGACCCAAAATATCATTTTATTTCTCAAAAAAGTGTAAAGAAGACTGAGTTTCGAAAAAAGTTAAGCACAAGGGGTCTAAACAAGTCGGCACGAGGCCCCAAACATGGCTTATAGCCCAAATATAGCAATGGTCTTTAGAACACAATTTAACATGTGATTTAGAGTAAAATAGGCAACTCAATAGTTGCCGCGAAGAGGACCAAGTCCAATCCAATAATCAATGCGCGCCACATACTCGTCATCTTATATCTGCGGCATTCTAAAAACAGTGAGAAATATGAAGTCCGAGGTTTCATACCCTCCGGACAAGATTTATAACCATTACTTACCTCTACCGGGCCACAATACTAGTCTGCAATGCTCTTGCCCATCAAATTGTCTCCCTATTGCTCTGAATCTAACCAAATCCAGATTAACATCAACAATATACGCTAAAGGAACACAACCCAATCGAAAACTATCAATATATACAAAAATCTAGAAATTCGGCCAAACCAGAGCCCGATCACACGTCTCGAAATTAGATAAAATTTACATCACTAGAATCCTCGTCCTCCCACGATTCTATACATACCAAGAACACTAAAATCGAACCACAATTGCCTACTCAAATCCTCAAAAGAAAATTCCAATTTCCATGCACCTTTCTTCCCCAAATTTGGGTTTAATTTCAACAATTTTCCGGTTTAATTACATAGAGAACGATATAGAAACGAGTTATGAAGTTGGAAACCTTACCTCCAAGAGATCCCCTTTGATTTCTTATTCAAACCCTCTTAATTAGCTCTCAACCCGCTTGACAATGGAGGAAAATGATGAAAAACTTTGCAACAGTGGCCTTTAAAACATTCTGCCCAGCACTTAAAATCCCTTCAGTGCGATAACGACTCCAGCCACGCGATCACGATGCACATACTAGCCAACTCAATGCAATCGCATAGAAAAACTCTCCTCCCCACACACGCGCCTCAGAACCTCTACGCAATCGCACCAACACCCACGCGATCGCACTGCTTTACCTAACCAACCTATGCGATCGCAAAACCAACCACGTGATCGCATAGAACAAAGAGACTTCCCCACTCTTTTACTCTACGCAATCTCGGATGAATCCACACGATCGCAGTGATAAATCACTGCTGCTAAAACAACAGAAAACAACAGACTCCTTAAGACCAAAAAGTGCCCGTTTGAGCATCCGAAATACACCCGAGGCCCACTGGGATCTCAACCAATCCTACCAAAACACCCCATAATATCATTCAAACTTAGTCGAGCCTACGAAACACCAAAAACAAACGAAAACACCAAAATTATATCAAATTCAAGTCTATGAACTTTGAAACTTCTAAATTTCACCAATGATGCCGAAACCAACCAAAACACATCCGATTGACCTGAAATTTTGCACACATATCCAAAATAACATTACGAACCTGCTCCAACTTCCGGAATTCCATTCCGATCCCGATTGCCTTTTTTTCACTGCCGACCGGATATCGCCAAAAACTAACTTTCGCCAATTCAAGCCTAATTATACACCGGACATCGAAACTTCATTCCGAACACACTCCTAAGTTCCAAATCACCTAACGAAGCTATCTGATCCATTAACTCAGCATTCTGATGTCATTTACCAATAAGTCAACTCCCAATTAACTTTTTCAACTATTAAGCTAATTTAAGAGATTAAGTGTCTCAGTTCTCACCACGACCACTCTGAACCCCAACCAACTGACCCAACACAACATAAATAGGCTAAGAAACATATGATAAAATAGAAATGGGGGAAACGAGGCTAATCTCACAGAATGACCGGCCAGGTCGTTACATCCTCCCCCTCTTAAACAAATGTTCGTCCTTGAACGGGTCTAGAAACATACCTGGAGTCTCGAATAAGTGAGTATTTGTCCTGCATATCCCGCTCGGTCTCCCAGGTGGAATCCTCCACTGGCTATCCTCTCCACTGAACCTTCACTGAAGCTATATCCTTAGACCCCAGCTTCCTGACCTGACGACCCAAAATAGCCACTGGCTCTACCTCATATGACATATCACCCTCGAGCTTAACCGTGTTGAAGTCCAAAACATGAGACGGGTCACCAACATACTTCCGGAGCATCGAAACATAGAACCTGGGAGGCAAGGCAGGTCTATAAGCCACCTCCCCAATCCTCTGAAGCACCTCAAATGGCCCAATGAACCTGGGGCTCACCTTTCCCCTCTTCCCGAACCGCATAACACCCTTCATGGGTGACACCTTCAGCAACACCTTAGACTGCGCCGTGCGAAGCCACTCCTGAATCAAATTATCCTTACCCAACGCATCCTGAACCAAGTCTGTGCCCAATAGCCTAGCATCGCTTGGCTCGACCCAACCAACCTGAGATCTGCACCTCCTACCATATAAGGCCTCATACGGAGCCATCTGGATACTCGAATGGTAACTATTATTATATGCAAACTCCGCGAGTGACAAAAACTGGTCCCATGGACCCCCAAAATCAATGACACGGGCACGCAACATATCCTCCAAAATATGAATAGTACGCTCCGACTGTCCGTCGGTCTAAGGATGAAACTCTATGCTCAACTCGACCTGAGTACCCAACTCTCTCTGTACGGCTCTCCAAAACTGAGATGTGAACTGAGTACCTCTGTAAGAAATGATAGAGACTAGAACCCCATGCAATCGGACAATCTCCCTGATATAAATCTCAGCTAACCGCTTTGAAGAATAAGTAGTACCAACAGGAATGAAGTGCGCGGACTTGGTCAGCCGATCCACAATAACCCATATAGCATCAAACCTCCTCGAAGTCTGTGGGAGTCAAACTACGAAGTACATGGTGATCCGCTCCCACTTCCACTCCGGAATATCAAATATCTGAAGCAGTCCACCTGGTCTCTAGTGCTCATACTTGACCTGCTGTCAGTTGAGACACCGAGCCACAAACCCAACAATATCTCTCTTCATCCGCCTCCACCAATAATGCTGCCTTAAATCCTGATACATCTTTGCGGCACACGGGTTGATGGAATACCGTGAACTATGGGCCTCAGCTAGAATCAAATCTCGAAGTTCGGCCATATTGGGCACGCAAATCCGGCCATGTATCCTCATGACCCCACATCACAAATAATCACGTCCCTGGCATCACCATGACGGACCCTGTCATGAAGAACAAGCAAATGTGGATCATCATACTGGCGTGCTCTAATCTGATCATAAAGAGAAGACCTGGAGGCTACACAAGCCACTACCCACGGAGGCGATGATAGGTCCAATCTCACCAACTGACCCGCTAACGCGTAAACATCGAGTGTTAAAGGCCGCTCTTCTACTAGAAGGTAGGCTAGACTCCCCAAACTCTCCGCTCTGCAACTTAGGGCATCAGCCACTACATTTTCCTTCCCCAGATGATATAAAATAGTGAGATCATAATCCTTGAGAAGCTCCAACCACCTCCTCTGACACAAATTCAGATCCTTCTGCTTAAGCAGATGCTGCAGACTACGGTGATTAGTGAAAATCTCACAATGCACTCCATACAAATAATGACGCCAAATCTTCAAGGCGTGAACAATAGTTTCTAGCTCAAGATTGTGCACTAGATAATTCTTCTCGTGCACCTTCAACTGTCTTGACGTGTAGGAAATCACCCTACCGTCCTGCATCAAAAACTCTCCAAGGCCAACTCTCGAGGCATCATAGTAAATTGTATAAGAACCTGAACCCGTAGGCAAAATCAATATCGGGGTTGTAGTCAAAGCTGACTTGAGCTTCCGACCTCTCCTTACACTCCTCAGTCCATCTGAACTAAGCACCCTTATGGGTCATTGTGGTCATAGGTGTAGCATTAGATGAGAATCCCTCGACGAAATGGCGATAGTACCCTGCCAAACCAAGAAAACTGCGAATCTCAATAGCTGATGACGGTCTAGGCCAACTCTGAACCACCTCTACCTTCTTCGGATCAACCTGAATACCCTCACTGGACGCCACGTGCCCAAAGAATGCTAATGAATCAAGCCAGAACTCACACTTCGAAAACAATGCATACAATCTCTTCTGTCTCAAGGTCTGAAGCACAACTCTCAAATACTGCTCATGATCCTCCCGAGATCGGGAATACACCAAGATATCGTCAATGAACATGATGACGAAAGAATCCAGATAAGGCCAAAATACATTGTGCATCAACTGCATAAAGGTTGTTGGGGCATTGGTCAGCCCAAATGACATAACCAGGAACACATAATGACCATATCTAGTCCTGAAAGCAGTCTTCGGAATGTCTGGCCCCCGAATCTTCAACTAAAGATAACCAAAACACAAGTCAATCTTGGAAAATACCCTGGCACACTGAAACTTATCAAACAAGTCATCTATACAAGGAAAGGGATACCGATTCTTCACCTTAACTCTGTTCAGCTGCCAATTATCAATACATATACGCATAGAACCATCCTTCTTCTTTACGAACAACAACGGCACATACCAGGGTGACACACTATGCCGAATGAACCCCTTATCTAGAAGTTTCTAAAGGTGATCATTTAATTTCTTTAGCTCTACTGGTGCCATACGATAAGGTGGAACAGAACTAGGTTGGGTGCCTGGCACACGGTCAATACCAAAATCAATGTCCCTGTCAGGCGGCATGCCCGACAGGTCTGCAGGAAACACGTCCGGAAAGTCACGGACCACAGGAACCTAATCAATAGCGGGAGTCTCACCAGTGACATCCCTCACAAAAGCCAGATAAGATAAACACCCCTTCTCAACCATGCGCTGAGGCTTTAGGTAGGAAATCACCCTGCTAGCCATATATTCATAAGAACCTCTCCACTCAACCCTCGGGCATCCCGACATAGCTAAGGTCACGGTCTTAGCGTGACAATCAAGAACAATATGACACTGAAATAACCAATCCATGCCCAATATCACATCAAAATCGACCATGTTGAGTAACAATAAGTCCATTCGGGTCTCCAGACCCCCAATAAATATCACAGACGACCGATACAGGCGGTCCATAACAACACTATCGCCCACCAGAGTCGACACACGAATAGAGGTAACTAAAGACTCACGGTGCATATCCAGAAAATGGGAAAAATATGAAGAAGCATAGGAATATGTAGAACCAGTGTAAAATAAAGACAAAGCATCTTGGCAATAGACTAAGACAATACATGTGATCACTGCATCAGAGGCCATAGCATCTGGTCTGGCTGGAAATGCATACATACGGGGCTGACCTCCACCTGCTCGACTTCCCCCTCTAGGGCGGCCTCTAGCTGACTGACTACCACCTCTGGTTGCCTGGGCGGGTTGTGAAGTAACTGGAGCTAAAGTCGAGGGCTGGCCTCTCTGCTGAGAAGAACCACCGGGATGACGGGAATATTGCCTCCACATGTGCTCGAACTCTCCACACTTAAAACAACTCCCTGGAGCTGGAGGCGGGGACTGATAGAAACCCTTGGCAAAAGAATGGCCACTGGAAGACTCATGCATACAATACCTCTGAATTGGTGGTGCTCTAGCTGCACTCTACACTGGGAGGGAACCAAATAAAGTACGGCCCGACTGATAACCACGGGGATCATGCCCCAAAGATGCACCACTATAAGCTGGTCCGACTGACCGAGGAGGCCTGAATGAACGGCCTCTGCCATGCTGAAACTGACCCTAGAAGGAGCACCACTAGAGCTACCCATTCCACGAGGCCTCTTGGCCTCCCTCTCCTCCCGCTCCTGACGGCGAACCGACTCAATATCACGAGCAATATCAACCACCTGCTCGAATGTAGCATCTGATACTCTCTCCCGAGTCATAAATAGGCAGAGCTCAAAAGTGAGGCCATCCACGAACCTCCTAACCCTCTCCCTGTTAGTAGGGATCAACTCGGTAACATGACGAGCTAACTCCGAAAACCGCATCTCATATTGTATCACTGATAGCTCACCCTGACGCAGCTGCTCAAAAAACCTGCGCTACTCCTCCCTGTGAGACTGAGGTACATAATTCTCCAAGAAGATAGTGCAGAAGTACTACCAGGTGAGGGGTGCTGAACCAACAAGCGTACGCCTCTCAAAAGACTCCCACCAAGTGAAAAAAGCACCAGAAAACTGAAATGTGGCAAATGAGACCCTACTGGTCTCCAAAATCCCAGCAGTACGCAGCATCCTCTAACACTTATCTAGAAAACCCTGGGCATCCTCACCCTCAGTACCAAAATGAATGTCGGAGCCTGTAATATGCTAAATCTCTCCAGTCTGCGCTGCTCGTCCTCTGGCATAGCCAGAACCACGAAGTCCCGAACTGGAGCAACTGACTGGGCTGGATCCGCCTGGTATCTGATGGCCGTGAGTACCCTGCTCAAGTGTTCGGGCAACTGGAGTCTGACTGCCTCCCCCGGCCTGAGAAGTAGCGGCGACTTCCTGCAAAAGGGTGGTACACACCGTCAAGATCTGGGCCAAGGTCTCCTGAAGACCTGGAATAACAATATGCACTGCCGGTACTTGAGCCTGCCCTGCTGAAGTATCTGTGCCGGGAATCTGACCCTGAACAGTAGAGTGATCAACTGGCACCGTTCTGGCTTCTGCCCTAGCTGGCCTCCTGCCTCTACCACGGCCTCGACCTCTCGCTGGTTTAGCTAGTGGCTGATCATCCTGATCGGTAGTGCGAGTCCTCACCATCTGTAAGAAAAGGAAACAACAGAAGTTTAGATTTCCAGAATCAAAAAAATGGCACGATAGAATCCAAAAAAAAGAGATTGTTCCTAAGGGTTCCGCAGCCTCTCGAATATAAGTACAGACGTCTCCGTACTGATCCGCAAGACTCTGCTAAACCTACTCATGACCGTTGAGTCCTATGTAACCTAGGCTCTGATACCAACTTGTTATGACCCCAAATCCAAAACCGGCCATGATGGCGCCTATCGTGGAACTAGGCTAGCCAATTCACATATTTACAGTTTCTTTCGAAAAATCCCAACTCATTTTCAAGCATTTCATAAAGTATGTAAAATTTGCAAAATCCATTAGGAAAAATAAACAGTTAACAGCCTAAACCATACCCAAAACCCGAAGTCAACATGTCATGAGCATCTAAGAAATATGCCAAAGGATATACTATTACAATACAAAACCTCCGAACGAATAACTAGATACAACATAAGAAGGGAAAACAGAGATGATGCGGACGCTGAATAGTGATGCGAGACTAAATTGCACAGTTTAACATGTGATATACCTTACATTTTATGCGCATTAATGATAAAAATACACTTGTTATGTGCTTAATGGAGTTTATTTTATGTGTAGGTGAATTGGAGATGGAAACAGAGCTAAAGGGATGCATATACGTCGAAAATACGCAAAAGGAGACGCCCGGGCGATAGCCGGGAGTTTGCCCCCTAAAGCCTGGAACCCCCTAGCGTTAGGGGGGAGTTTTCCCCATAAAGCCTGGTACCCCCTGGCGTTAGGGGGGCGTTAGGGCCCTAACGCCATGCCTGCCCTGGCGGTAGGGGGCGTTAGAGCCCAAACGCCCGGGGTCCCCAGTTTCGCCCAAGTCCGAGTTTTGACGAGTTAAGTGTTTCCCGGTCTAAATAGAAGTCTCCTACAAGGTTAGGGTTCACCCTAAACCTATAAATAGACTCCTAAAACACAATTAAAGGGGGATTTTCGTGAATCAAAAGTAGAGAAGGAGAAAATTCCATTGAAGTGCAAGAACATCGATTTCTATAATTCTTACTTTATATTTCAATTATGCAATTTCTTGTAGTTTTGTTTCTTTTAAACATGAGTAACTTGTTTTTAATCTAGGGTTTTGGTAGAACCCGTTGGGGATGAATTTCTTGTGATATTAATATATTTTGATTGATTATTCTCTATTTGTTCAACTACGTTCTTATTGTAGTTAATTGAATGGCCATCAATTAGCTGTGCCTATTTAGTATGTATCTACTTGAGAGAGAGTGCATATTTAGGTAATTGTTTGAACAACACCACTCCCAGAGTATAGACGAAAGTCATAACCGAGGGTTTAGAGGTTGGATTAGAGATAACGATACTTCGGGTGCAATCTAAGTGAACTGTAATGCAATCTAGCTAGCGTAACTTGAGAGAGTGCGTCTAGTAAATTATCATAATTACTTGAGAGAGATTTATGGTAGATAGAGTGTTCATGATTGATAGAGACGATTAATCAAGCTGTAAGAAGTATCCGAGAAAGAATTAACCAACGGGGGAAACCATAACCTTAGACCTTTATCATCATTGTTTACATTAAATTGTTAGTCAATTACTAGTTTATTATTTTGTTATTAGATTTAGTAAACCTCACCAAATTATATTCAAAAGTATTGAGAAAATTGAATAAGTACCAGTAGTATTTTAAAGACTTAGTTGATACGTCTATTCCCTGTGGGATCGACTCTGGGCATAATACCCCAGATTATATTTGCAGCGCCCGTTTAGTCTTTCTATAAGACATAGTTGAGCGTGATCAGATTTTGGCGCCGTTGCCGGGGAATTAACGGTATTATCAATTGAGTTGAAAGAAATACAAAATTCTGAAACATAGTCAATTTTCTTTAAAATTTTCGTTTTCACATTGAACGTTTAACGTTTGCTAAGTGTTGCAGGTGCATGCCTAGAAACTCATCGAGGACTGGTGAAGTAATTGAAGCCTTATCAGACCCTGAGAAAGTTTTCAGGACCATAAACCGGACCAACCGAAAAAGCAAACATCAACCACAAATTGAACAAATTGAAACAGACATGGAAGATCAACACAACCGGAATAATCATGGGGATGATGTGGTGGACCCAGTCGCTGAAGCTCCTTTATACGACTGGGCACAACCCACAGCTGAGAATTTGGCCACAGCGATATTGGTTCCTCAAATACAGGCCGAGTCCTTTCAGATTACAAATAATATGCTGCACCTATTGCAGAACAAACGGCTATTCTCAGGGTCGTACAGTGAAGACCCCCAGCAGCATCTAAAGAACTTCCTGTCAATTTGCAAAACTCAAAGGCAGCCAAACGTCACTCAGGAAGCAATAAAACTGTTGTTGTTTCCATTCTCAGTGACTGGTGCTGCCCAGACTTGGCTTAACTCACTCCCCATCAATTCCATTACTACATGGGAGGAGTTAGTCAAGCAGTTCGTGAACAAGTTTCATCCACCCAACAAAACTGCTCAACAAATTGATGAAATCTTGAGCTTTAGACAGAAACCAGTGGAAACATTACAAGAGACATGGGAAAGATTTAAGAGTATGCTGGTTATCTGTCCACATCATGGCATTCCTGAGCAAATGTTGGGGCAGCGTTTTTACATGGGTTTGGCTGATACTGTGAAAGCAAATGTTGATGCTTCAGCTGGTGGAGCATTCCTGAGCAAATCGTGGAGAGAGAGCCAAATCTTACTTGATAAAATGGCACAGAATTCAGGATGGACAACAAGGAATGCACCCATTACTCCTGTAGTTCATTCAGTGCCATTCGATCCATCTAATACCATTGCAGAGAACGTGGCCACCTTGATAACACAAATGAGTATCCTTACTAAGAGGGTAGAAGAATCGGGACAGAAATAACAGGTGCACATCGTTGACACAACCAATGGGGGATTATGCACATCTTGAATTAGTCAACCAATTGGTAATCACTGGAATACAGAAAGACATCACCCCCCCCTTACCCAGAAAATATGAATTATGTGTCAAATTATGGAAGCCAGAGACAAGGGGCACAGAATTTGGGTCAGCAAGCTCAACCATATAGGCCACCTCACCAACAGCAGAACAGTGGAAATATGGGTGTCAGGGGACCGCAAGGTAATGCAGCACCGTTTCAGAGACCACAAGGTTATAATTATCAGAATCAGCAACAATCTTACGATCCTCCTCAGAAACAACAAAGGGGGAGGCAAGAAGATGGGTTTTCCAGGTTAGAAGCTATGATGCAATAGGTAATTGGGTCACTTGAAAAAATCAGTGAGAGAGTAAATGTTCATGATGCAGCTATTAAAAATATTGAAGTACAGTTGGGGCAGATATCTGTTGTAGTGAACAGTCGACCTCCTGGGACATTACCTGCAGATACACAGATAAATCCTATTGACCAGGTTCCAAGGCAGCTGATGGCAGTGACTCTTCGTAGTGGCAGAGAATTAAATGTTGATCTAGAAAGGGCTCATGAAAGCAGGCAAACTGAAACATTGGTACCCATGCAGGTTGAACTTGATGATTCAACAATTTTGACCAAAGAAAAAGTGCAACCTAGTGAAGAAGAACCCAATGCACAGATTCAGAATGAAAAAGAAGTGGAGATAACTCAGAAGCCGATAGTTGAAGTGGTGGTTAATAAAGACAAATCCCAAATCACTGGGAAAAAGAGACCACCAGTTCCATTCCCTTAGAGGCTGGCT